>JANDKE010001385.1:0-14746 GCA_027627275.1 Coprinellus aureogranulatus
GGCAGTACACCTCCGAATTCATTGGACGCATGGTGAAAGAGCAGCCTGCATGGAACTGGGTCATTTGCCATACCAAACACAATACGAAATTCGACGGCAAGCAGGGCAAGGATTGGTTCCATCGTCACGAGGAGTTCCCTGTCAGCTTCCACAAGACGATTGGGTGAGTTCGGTCCCATATGTTGCGGTTTGCGATGGTAACTGAGAGCGCCGGCAGCTACGAAATCTACTGGTTCAAGAAGGGCACCTTCACTCGTCGAGGAGATGGAGGCTACCTCAACGTAAGTCTGTCGCATCTTCTCCGAGGCGCCAGTTTCTGACCGTCCTTCAATCTTTCAGTGGGCCTATGGCGGCAGGATCAAGAACAAGTCTAAGGACGGAAAGGTTATCACCTTCAATTAAGCAATGTCTTTACGATGTTATGCCTGTAGATAGGACGTGTGTTCGTCAATAAATGCCAACCCTCTGAACGAGGAGATGATAAACGGCGTTCCACGTCTAGAAAGAGAGCAACGGCCAGCGATCCTCGTGAGGTTGGTGTCTCCGGAGCTACTCGCCAAGAGGTACCAGAAAGCATTTACATCTGCCTAGTTATTGTTATCTTATCTCTATGTAGGGCTGAGATAAGATGTGATCATCACGACGGCATCAGACAGGCATGGCTGAACCGCAGATCTGGGTTCACTGCCGACGACGACGAGCTCGAACGAATGACTCTCTAGGCGATGTCTCAACCACGGAGACGGGTATCCTACGTGATACCTTTCCCCACAGGCCATGTTCCACGACTACGACTCCCCGCCCATGGAACACAACGACTAGGCGCCGTTGGGCCTCTCCTCGTGCCGTACGACTTGCAACCAGATACCCCGCATGTGGAGGAGACGCCTGCATGGGCCCGACATCCTCGTCACCGACTCGGTATATCGTCCTTGGCCCTGGACAGCTCGACGCAGCTGGCAGGGCAAAGTGGACCTACCGGGATCCTGTATTCGGGTGGTAGGGATGGGTTGATTATTGGTTGGGATCTGGGACTGCCGATGAAGAAACGAAGGACCAAGCCGTCAANGGCNAAGGGGAAACGGAACGACCACTGGGAGTACATTACTGGCTGGGCNGACGACGCGATTGANGANGAGGAAGAGCAGGAGGAGAGGGGNACNGANGGNGACGTCCTNGGCGAGGTCACCTCTGCTCTCAAGCGCCAACGCAATGCCAGTGTCTCTGGGGAGACGCCGTTNGAGCAGCAGTGGGAGGTAGANTCATCCTCGTTCAAGCCAGGGAGGCACAGCGAGTTCAGGCAGTGCGCTCAAGCTCATTCTGACTGGATTAACGACATTCTGTTGTGCAACCATAACCAAACGGTCGTCTCAGCCTCCTCGGANGGCACTATCAAAGCTTGGAATCCACATGCCACCATACCCTCTGACCCATCGATCATTGGGTCTCATACGGACTACGTTCGTTGCTTGTCGTTGTGGTATGTNCTCCCAATAGAGGCGTTATCTGTCGCTCATTGAACACTAGCCGCGACCAGAACTGGATAGCCTCAGGATCCTTCGACCGGACCATTAAACTATGGGATATTAGCAGAACTGGACAAGCTTCGNCNTCCGACCCTTTGGTCACTCTCAACCCCGCAGACACGAATGCACCCAAGTCATCGGTGTACGCACTGGCTTCAGATCCATTCGGTCGTACGATTGCTTCTGGATCTCCAGAACGTGTAGTTCGACTGTGGGACCCTCGCTCAGCGAAGAGGACGGGGAAGCTTGTTGGGCACACGGACAACATTAGGGCTATCCTCATATCAGANGACTCGAGATATGTGAGGTTNCTCTCTGCAGCTGTCGAGGCTAGGNTANTGAACGTCATNGTAGCTGCTTACAGGCTCTGCCGATGCCTCTATCAAGCTATGGTCATTGACATCACAACGTTGNCTCCATACATTCACGCACCATACTGAATCAGTATGGTCGCTATATTCCTCCCATCCCAACCTCGAGACCTTTTACTCCGGNGACCGATGTGGATTGGTTTGCCGCGTCAATGTCGAGAACTGTGCGGACCTGTCTGAAGNCGAATGTGTACTACTCTGCAATGACNCAAACGAAGGGTCTAGGCCNGCAATGGAGGGCATCAACAACATTGCCGTATTGGACGATACANTCCTNTGGACTGCGACAAGCATGTCTACAATCAAGAGATGGCACATACCATCCAAGCAACTCACTCGGCCAACTTTGCCGTTTGACGCCGACGGCCCCAAATTCTCCCCTACACACTCCCCACCCATCTCACCAAAGCGGCGCGGCCTGATATCGAACGACTTGGGATCTGAAACAAGTACACGACCGTCCTCAGCTAGCAGACCTCCGAACAGGATGGCATCTCTCCATTCCATGCGATCCCAATCTCCCGACTCTCACTCTCGAGATAGAGGCCTTTCCTTTGACACTACCTTTCATGGTATCCCCTTCAACAGCTTGGTCAAACTCCTCTCCCCCAACGATCCCTTCGCTCCAATCCTGGGAAGCCGTAATCGCGATCCAGAAGTCGCCACCCTGTATTCTGCGGCCTCTATCATGTCTGTCCAGCGTGGCAATCGCATGTCGCCCCAGGGTGCTTTCCAGCAGAGTAATTCTCCAGGTGGCCCCATGCAAAGTTCTCGGACAGAGGATACCCTCATGGCGACGACCTTGGCGCGTGCTAGCTACGAGGAACGCGAACTGGCGTCAGAAGCCGTACCGTATTGCGTCGAACCGGATGATATACTGGTGGGCGAAGATGGTCTAGTTCGTTCGGTGATTCTGAATGATCGCATACACGCTTTGACAGTGGATACATCTGGCGAAGTCGCGGTGTGGGATATTGTTCGAGGGCTGTGTCTAGGGCGGTTCTTCGCCGACGACGTTGCTTCTGCGAGTCATACAGGGAGTGTGGATGGGGGGAGTGGAGAGAACGAGAGGAGTCCTCGAGAAGCGCTGGAGGCAGTCAGGGAAAGGATAGAGGGTGAAGCAGCCATTTCCACCTGGTGTACTGCGGATACGAAGGCTGGAGTGTTGGCGATCCATCTCACTGAAAGATGCTTTGACGCCGAAGTCTACGCGGATGAAGTCGGGTTCTCACACGATAAGCACTTCAACGATGAGTCGAAACGTGAGTTTTCTTGCAATGTTCCTTCCATTACAGTTACTGATTATAGTACAGTCAATGTTGGGAAATGGGTCCTTAGGAACCTTTTCATAGGTTTCATTCGCGAGCAGTTGCACTCGAAGAAATCTCATGAACCTTCTTCGGCGAGAGACGGTTCACTCCCTCCTTCTGTTTCGCGTCACGACCATGACCGGACTCCGACCGCTTCAGACGGCTCTCGTAAGACTCGGCACCGACCATCCAGCTCTCTCGACTCAACAGGCCGTAGGCGTTCCAGGCACAGTATGAGCTCACATTCGACGGCCGTCATCAATTCTCCGAAGATGATTCCAGCAGTGCCTCCAGTTATTACGAACTTCCCTCGATCATCACCTCTTCTCACCCCCTTGATTCCTATAATCCCCGCGAAGGACATGCTTCCGCCCATTATACAGTCGCCCACAGCTTCACCCAGTGAGAATGCNGCGGTTACACCTTCCGCCCACCNCCAGCGTTCACGATCTGGTACCGTTGATGGGTATGTTTCTCGAACACCCTCGATGGGNGGTGGTACCGATTACTTCACACTGCGAACACGNCAACAGTCCTTGTCGGGCTCTGAAGATACACCACAGGCTGCTCCGCCTGGGACGCCGAGGGCGGAGCCTCCTACGCCTAGTACACCCGGAGGTGGGCTCATGGGNAGGCTCAAGAGTTTTGGCGGCAAAATATCCAAGCGGCCCGTNAGCGATACCGCTAGNCCGGTTCTGGGTGGGTTGACCCCAACAGCTGAAACGCTAGCTTCATCTGAGGTNGGTTCCGTCCGANTTTTCTCTTCNTANTCCCCATGGAAAATCAGGTGCTGAATCTCGTGAAATCATAGGATGCCNCTCAGCCTGAACTTCCCAAGACTCCAATGCAGATANTGTTGTCTGGACCGCTCACTCCACCTGGTAATATAGACGCTCCGCTNTATGCGTTTCCTCCCCAGACGGTGGTGCTCATCACTGAAGAGGCGGCCCCAACGTACCGCGTTGTGTACCGAGGCCACGTCGCATCTATGCATCATGATGTNNCCGCGCTCGAGGAAGTGATGCCGATGTGGCTGGCCGAGTATCTCTTGCTGAACAAGACGCCGCCTGCTNCACCTCTTGCTAAGCTTAGCTTCGTCTTGCTTCCGTGGAACAAGGATCCAGATGTNGAGCCTCTTCCGGAATTGCTGAATACGTATGTTTGACCGCACTANNTCGTTTCGNTTTCNTNTGGTGAAACTGATTNGATTTNTCTCGCGNTNTTGCAGTGCACAATCAAAGCTAACAGCNAGTCGNTATCTGCGTATCTCGAAGATATTACTACATGTAAGTGAAGNTCCGTCTGCATTCNTANCTNTGTTCCTGANTTCTAATCACCGGTTGTGTAGATACAGGATAAGCTCGAGAAGTATGGTTCCGAGTCCAGGGTAGCCTCACGGCGATCATCCCTAGATACTGGTCACCATAGCCAACACCACGACGCTCAGAATAGGCANGCGTCAAGGCCAAGAGCGGAAGACCAGTATGAAGTGCTGTGCAATGAAGCCCTGCTNCCCCTGGACATGACNCTTGCTGCTGTTCGGCAGTACGTGTGGCGTCAGTCCGGTGAGCTGGTAATGCACTACCGAAGAAAGGTTCATCGGGTNGAGAAGGGCNCCGTGCAAGCTGGAAGATAACCATTTCAATTTTCTATATGGTGTGTACGGTGGTGTGCGTCGTATGTAGGTTGTATTNGTATTTAGCGCCCGGAAGTGGAATGATCGGTGTCCTAAGCGCTCACCGGGGGCAGAAACGGNCNNCGCGTGGACACATTGTNCACTGTACCTGGAACAGAATGGTTTGTGGGCGTCTGGTGGCTACTATTGGTAGCGCGACCTTTGCTAAGCNCTCTACGCGACCGTCGTCGANCCTCCTGCCGTCGAAANCCGGCCAGTGTTACACTGAAGGTGNGCACATGCAAATGCCTCATGCAGATCCTACTTTGACCTTATCAGTTCATTGTCGATTACAGCCGCGCCAATCTTGTCAATGAGCCGAATTGCGATTGAATAGANTTGCCATCAACATGCCAGCCACAATTCCAGGCGATGGTCAGAAGACTTTGCGTACACAAAGCCAAACTTTCCGCAACCCACTGTACCCTTGCGCCGCCCACAGACCCTGNAATTGCATCCAAGTGNTCAACTTGGAAGCCTCAAGAGGCCTCCATTGTTCTCTCAATTTCCCCGACACGCTGCTCACACGCACACACTCATTTTCGGAGTCTGTATCCCCTGCGAAGGCGGTGATTCGCGAGGCACCTCGGGTTGCCCGTTTACGACTCACAATGATGTTTCAGCATGGTGGGCGTGGAAAGGAACAGTGAGTACATCCTCGTAACCCTGCGAACTGGCGAGAAGTATTCATGCTAAACTACGAGAATCTCGTCCTACGGAACACGGGAAGCCGTTGGGCTACAAGACGCGGTCGCATGTACGTGACCGCGCCGGGATGTGCGCAGACGACGCGATCGGAAACCCTGCGTATCCTTGGGAATATATGAAATTTGTGCAACGCGCAGGCGGCGTGGAATTGCCATATATGCCGTTGCGCCATCCACTGCGCTGGCCAATTTCGGTTTTCATCAGCGACATTATTAGACCATACAACCCGGGTGAGCAAACCGCCAGTTGAACGAATGTCTTGCCTGCTGCATTCGTTTCCTGTTGTCGCTTTCGCGGTGTACAAGCTCGACCGCGAATAGGAATGATGGGTGGAGTCATGAACTTGCTCCAACTGACCATTCTAGGTAGGTAAGATTCCGAGTTAGAAAGCATTCAAGTTGGCTTATGGGTCATGTTTAGGTGTCCGCGCCGATCGCAGAACCATAACGCGACCTTAATGCGTGGTGAATCTGCCTCTGCATGTTTCCTGTGCGTTGGTCTGGATTCTCATCCTCATGTCCCTGCGGTGGGTTCATATAAACTGGAGCACATGCACAAGGGCAGTAAGGCTCCATCGTTTCCCCGCTCGAAGCACACCGAGGGTTCGCTAAACGTTTCTACAGCTATATGTTGGAAGATTGGGAGAATCTCGACGAAATAGATCCTCATGAACGGGCGCTATCTCGGATAAGCGCTTGGAGTTGTCGCTCCTGCGGCCCTGGAATATTGGTCGGTCGTGAGAACTGCCGCCATGGTGAGTTCATAGAATCATCGAATTTTCTCCCAAAGCCCCCGGCTCGGAGGGAGCTTGCCTCGATTTCCATTGGTTGATGTACTTGGCAACTGACGGCAGGGCGAGCTCCGGGTCGGCCACAATGATTCGTTGGGTGCTGCGGTACAGATTCTGCGTCCCAGTACAGGCTCAGGATAAGGTGGGAATCTTGAAGGAATACGCGCTTTGAACGTTTCTAACCGCGCTATCTTCCAGGAAAATCTCAAACCACTTTTTTGCTTTGATTCTGCAGGACCCATACGCCATCAGCACAGCCTATCCTGTGATATCATTCGGGGTGGGGGAACAATGAGGACATTTGCCGTACCATCATGGGTACGTCTGGACCCGCTTGCCTGCTGCCACGTTATATTCGTATCCTCTCGTGCCGTGAATCCCGCGTGGAGTGCTCGGTCACGCATATGGTGGATAAGAAAAGAGCTCCCGACTCAGTAGGACCCGGTTTGGCCATTGGGGCGGCGGCGCAACCTGAAAGGAGTAGTCGAAAAACGTCGGTGATTACCCGAAATGGTATGATTGATCGGAGTGCGGTTTCCATCATCGCTGGTCTCGGTGATGTACCAACCCTTGATGACATTCATGGAATGCCGTTCAAGGTTCTATATTCGACCTTTTAAGCTCCGTGTAAATTGCGAAGGTCTCGCATTTTCTCATGCTGCCCAGAGGACAATGATTTTTTGACGCATTTTAGACAGGAAATGGCAAAGAACGAGCATTCCGTTTGTTTTCCATATGTTTTTCAGTGGCAATTAGCCCTCTACGTCACTCGGAACCGTACAGGCATATCCTCGATCTTCGGAACCAACTAGCCAAACCTGTCGGGACGCTACGGGTAATGATATACCGACGGGACGGCCGCGCCGAGTACAGCAACCCGAATATCCTTTCAAATTGCTATTTATGAATTGGATGTCCCCGAACCATCACACGCGCCTACCGTCGGGTCATGAGAATCCAACACCACCATGAAGACTCCTCATAGCCACGTTTCTCGCGCTGCGATCTCTGCTTGACCTGAAAATCTCTCCTCAAGTTACTCCGTACGGTGGGAAACACCACTCCGTGCACGCCAGCGCGGTTTGCTCGGACTTGCGCTGACAATTCAATTCACGAGAACCATCTTCCCTTGCGCCTCAAGGGAGACGTGAGGCTTACTCGTCTCCTCTGCCTCCCCGCTTTCTGTCTCTGTCTGGTCATACAAGACACTGACTTCTTAGGCAGCTTAAATGTACACAAAGGCCGCTTATGGTGCACCGCTCTGACCTCATCATCGTGTGCTTTGGGCGTGATACCCCTGGTTACCTTCCTTTTGTGGCGGTGAATGACTCGGTAAGTCCTCGACGCCATAACCCCATTGCGATATCGCTGTGACTTATCTGGCTTGGCCGAGTTTTAATCTCGGAGGCAAAAGGAATCTTCATTCCAGATCCCGGTTGCTTTTTCTGGAATCCACGTTTCATACTCGAGTCGGGTTAATCACTCTGTTCTCGCCTACAGGGTCCCCATGGAGCGGCGTGTCCGGCCCAGACACCACCAAAACCTATATAAGCAGTGGTTCGTGCAACGAGGCAGAGATATCCCCCATCTCACCTATCTCCCTTATCACTTTCATCTCAATCCACGTTCCGCCCTCAGATACACGTTCTTTCTCTTCCTCGACATGAGTTCCCCAAAAACATATCACGGTCCTTCACCACTCCTCCGATCGGCGTCCTCGTCTCGTCTCATTCCTAGAGCGAACGCCTTCTCGAAAAGCGTAGGGTACCATCTCGAGACCATCTTCCTCTTCACCAAGTCTGATATCAAGACAACTCTCGTCCCCATCGTAAGTGCCTTCAGCTATTCAAACATTTCAATTGCTCACTGTTACTTCAGACTATCTTCGCTCTCGGAACCGCTCCAGTATGCGGCTCGCGTCCCGTTGAGCACTCACTCATGGCCGTGTTCTGGCTCTGGTCTGTGCTTCTTCAGTTCAACCTTATCAACCAGACGGTTCTCCCTGAAGAGGACGCCGAGAACAAGCCATGGCGACCCATTCCCTCTGGCCGCATCTCACTCCGCAACGCTATCATCGCTCGGTGGATCAGCATCCCTGCCTGTGCCTTGATATCGTCTTACTTCGGCGCACCCGTCCTCGTTTCCTGCATCCTCTTCACTTTCTTCGCATCCGTGTACAACTTCTTCGATGGCGACAAAAATGGGTTCGTCAAGAACCTTATCAATGGTTTCGGGTCGTGTTCTCTTGCATTGGGCACCACTCTCGTGGCCGGTAAGTAAACTACCGTGTACAAGCGCCGAACTCTATCTGACGTTTTGCCTCAGCGTGCGACACTGCCTCTGGTTCTCTCTCAGAAACATTGCACTGGAGGAACTTCCCGGAGCTCACCATCTTCTTCTTCGTCATTATCACGACTATCCACGCTCAGGACTTCCAAGACGTCGAAGGTGATCGCAGCGTTGGTAGGAATACCATTCCCATGATCCTCCCTGAGATTTCCCGTATCTCGATGCCAATCATCCTTCCTGCCTGGTCTGTCGCTATCGCGGCTTTGATCAACCCTCCTACTTGGTTGGCAGCGATCTATGTTGGGCTCTCGATGATCATCGGCTTCCGCTTCCTCTTCATGAGGCGAGTCAAGGACGACAAGATGTCGTACATCCTGTACAACGTGAGTCATCCTCGTACCTGATCCTGTGTGCCTGCAGATTCTGACATAAATCCAGGTCTGGCTTTCGTTGACCATCGTCCATATGGGTCTCTACAAGAGGCAAGCACCCCATGGCTTCCTTTCCTCTATGGAATCCTCACTGGTATCCCTTTCCAACAACCTCACTTCTCGACAATATGCCACTTGCTAAAGGCCCAGCCCCCCAAAATCCTTCCGTTTTGTCGCCGTTCACGAACAATAACTTATCATTTCAAATAGTAAGGCTACCGTACACTGGTATAATCCTGATCATAGACACTCATCTATTCGCATTCGACCTTCGCACTCTCCCCATTTTTGCATTCGCCTTCGCATGTGTATTAGCATCTACATCTTCGCATTCGTTCTTCGCATTCTCATCCCTGCATTTGTTATCACATTCGCACACGCCCATTCTGTACTGTATTGTTAGCTATGTCCCGTACTCGCTCTCATGCGTCTCCACACTCACTCACGTTTCCTCTTCGTTCGCCACGGCATCCCATGCTCCCTTATCTTATTACATTCACTTATTCTGTGTATACTCGAACTTCTTAGTAGTACACCCTTACTTATTAGGCGCCAGCGCCAGCGACCCCGACTGTATAGTTATTAGTATCATTATTACTATGATCAACAGCTCCTTGTCAACCAACCTATGTGATAGAGTTTGCGCCGAGTCCAATTCGCGCTGGCTTTGACCGACGGTCAGTTACGCTCTCGGAGATTGCGCTCGTACGACTCCTCTGACACGCCGATCATCGAGCGACGAGAGTCATTGATAGAGAAACAATACAGTTTCATTGGCTATGATCGATATGTGATTCCCCTTCGGAGGCGCAGTACCGCCTCTTAAGCGTCGTGAAGTACGTTTCAAGCCTCCAAACCCGACGATTTCCTAATAACGGTGACACGGTATGTCAGGTAAACTTTATTTCCAAGTATAGGTGATAACGGAAGTCAGAGTATGACCGGATTGAAGAGGACTTGCCACTCTACCAGCCCTCGATGATGCCGTCCTCGGATGGCTTCCATTGCACCGAACCTGGTAGAGCGCTGTAATCCATCTGCCCCTGGTTGACTCTGCATTGCGCAGCGGGAGAACTACGGACCTGGTAGCCAACTACGCACGCGAAACGAAATGGATTTGACCCATAATCCATATCGAAGCTGTAGCTGGTTGGTATGGGATAGCAGAAAGTTGATACGGGCAGAACGCACCTTTATTCATGGCCTGCACAGCACCTCCTAGGTTCGGTTCGCGCGGACGTGAGACAGAATCTAAGATGCGACAGAAACTCTTCACAAACAAGCCTAGTCGTAGCCCCAAGGATGCCAGGACCGCTGGAGACTAGTGGGTGACGGCAGAACGCCGTTCAAACGTTCTCACTCAGGTTTGTAGCGGTTGCGGAGGTCGCGGGAAGTTGATCTCCGCATCCACTTTACCGCTATATGTACAATACCAGCGCCGCCTCGTCCTGGAGTCCGCTGCCGTCGTCGCTTTGACCAGCTAAACCAGCCGGTATTAGTCCTGTAGCAGAGCATGCTGAGAGTGATCGAAAGTCGGGGCAATGCTGAAGTGAAATCCAGAAGCCTCTATATCTCCCCGTAAGCCCGATTGTTGTCGCCGACCTGGCACAACGCCAGACGCTCCGATACCTCGTCCAAGCAGCCTTGAAAAGTGAAGAGGTGATATCGTTTACGCTTTCATACTAGGGTTGGGCCTGCCAACCTAGCAACCGCCGTATTAGCGATCATACTTCACCTTCGTCAAAGTCCTGGCTGGAAGAAGGCTTCAAGGGTATGGGATGATCAGCTAGCCATACTCTTGAATATTGAGAGCTCAGGAGCGGAGGCATCAGCCCAGATCCGATATCTTATCTTCTGGAGAGATGACAGAATTTGTGGGTCAAGCAGTCATCATATGCTACCCCACGGGGAAGGGGTTTCTCCAGCATCGAATCACGACAAATACGGCACGACAGAACGCAAGCCAAACACTGGGGTATCCACTCCTCCAGCAGTCCCATCTTCGATTGTGCATGATAATTACATTAATGAGGCACTCACAACACCGACCCAATGTCTGTCACTTTGATACCGTGTGCGGTCTCTCTAAATGCATCAAGCTGCCTTCGAACTTGAGCACACTCCGGGTTATCTTCTACAATGCGGTAGGCCTCAGGGAGCGCAGCTTCCAGATACTGCACACAACGAGGCTGGTTCAGATTCGGTGAAGCGATTTAATGAGGGAGGTCCCCACCTTTACTCGGTTCTCTGAAGCGGGATGTGTCTGAGCAAATTCGAAGGATCTTCTGGACATGATGGACTTTTCCACCTTCCCGAGCCGCTCGAACATGCTGCAGACGCGGTCAGCAAGCGGGGTCGACAGCTTGAAGGGGTGAACTTACGCAGGAGCGGCGCCGGGGTTGTAGCAAGCCCTCGACATGAGACGAAGGCCGATCAGATCCGCTGCAGAGATTGTCTTTAGGCGTTCAGCTGGCTGTCAGACGGCGAGCCACCCACCTTCCTTTTCCTGAGTCCGCGAATTCGGCAGCTCGAGGGCATACGTCGTCAGGCTGTGCGACAAGAACGCATCCAACCCCAGTATCTGCAACACGAGCCCCAGCCCTATCCATATGAACTGCGACGAGATGCGTTCTGCAGTGTGCCGCGCCACAACGTGCCCGATTTCTACCAGAACAACATACATTAATCCAGGGTGAAGAGATGCGAATATTCTTTGGACGCACCGTGGGCGAGGACAGCCGCCAGCCCTTCTTCATCTTGACAGACAGGCAGAATGCCTGTAAACACGACCACGACACCCGGGGTCGCCATTGCGTTGATCATCTTCCTGTCGTTCACGACGAGCACGTCCCACTGTTTTTCTGGGCCATAGGCCTCGTTCGGGTATGTCGATGCTCCCAGGGAAGAGTCGGGCGACGAGAACCCGCCGAACCCGCCAAAGTTGTCGAACAACCCAAGCACGGTGGACTCTGGCTTCTCTCCCCGGATAACACCGAGATTGGATGCACTCAGGATTCGGGTCACGACGCGTCGAACGTGGCGCGAAACAGGGTGGGTTGGGGGGAGGATATGGGCGCCGTATTCGTGGTACAGCTGCTTCCTGCTCATTTCACCCATCTGGGGTGTCGACAGTCAGGCTCCCTGTCCACATTTCATTTGGGAAATCAGCGACGTACCTCCGCCTCTGTCTTCTGGCTCGTGTTCATAAACCTCCATCGACCTGTCTGCGGAACCTGCTCGAGACTGCAGGTTTTAACTTGCACCTTGGACTGGATTAGGATAGATTACGCACTGAGAGACGTAGTACACCGTGCCAAGCCCTCCGAATAGCGCGACCATCTTGAATCTAGGGTCCCAGCCCTGTGGCCCCGGCTGTTCGCCAGGTCTTCGAAACCTGACATATTGCACGTCTTTCAGGGTGTGATTTGCGGTGAAATTGCGTCGAAACGTTCCTCGTGTGGCTGAGACAAAGATCTGGCTTCTACAAAACATATTGAAGCGTAGAGACAGGGAGAAAGCTGCAAGCTTGAAGCTTCAGCACGGTCGTCAATGCCGATCAGTGCTGAGGTCATAGTTGAGGGCATTCGGCATCGAGCAAGCTGGGTCTGAAATATTAGAACTGAGGTTGAATTACACCCTGAAGGAGCCCCGAAACGGACGCAACCCATACCAACGCGTTCAGCAGGGTCAAGAATGTCTGCAACGACGCAAACACCCACAACGAACTCAAAGTCGAACTTACCGATCCAAGGTTTTCCCCCACAGGCCGTTCCGTGAACCCGGCTCGGCGAAAGCATCGTAGAAGTGAGCGGGAGATGAATAGAGCGAATGGTAGGGTGGTAGTGGAGCTTCGAGGGCTGATAACGGAGAGGTGAGCTCGTGTACCCCCTTTCTTGATAGTTTTAGATACTTACCAGCCATTCTTTCCGGATAGTTTACCTCAAGGGGCGGGATCTACGCTCGAAACGACGTAGTCTCGAAGATCCCACAACCGGAACCTGTGAACCCCGAAATCAGCCCGAATGGACCATGACGACTTCAAAGAACGACTCGCCGAACGTAGGACATCTAGAACGACGGGCACCGAGTCGAAGCGCGAAATGAGCTCCTAGAAACGCTGAGATGGCGTCGCAGGAGGGCCAAATTGGGGACACGAGGACGGCCGTGGATGACGGAGGAACATGACGAGGGGCGAAAAACGCAAAGGTAAGCACGCATTCCCTTTCGATTCGATGCAAAAAGAGGCTTACATTGCAGTTTAGCAGCTTTGGGCTTGCCAGCCAGTGCCTTCTTGGGCGCGGCCTTTGCAGGAGCAGCCTTAGCAACAGCCTTCTTCGTCGCTGGGGCCTTGGCAGCGGCAGGCTTAGCGTTCTGACACACAACGTAAGCGTGTGCGCAGCAATATAAGCATCAGACATACCTCTTTCGATGCGCTCGATGCGGCCTTGGCCTTGGGTGCGAGCTTGACCTTTCCAGAAGGACCCTTGGGCAGGACAAAGATACCTCCCTCTACGCCAGTGGAGATAGCACGGCTGAACTGATATTGGTTGCTTCCGGACTCCATATCCAGTCCGTACTTCTCCTGAGCAAACTATACGTAGCCATTAGGGCCCAGGTCAAATAATAGACAGCATATAGCCTACCTTCTTGATCGTAGCACGGGAAACTCCCTGGCGGACTTCTTCCTTGTGCGAGACGATGCACTCTGCAAGACAAGTAAACGAGGCTGCCTCATGCCCTCCTCACGCTAGACATACCTTTAATAATGTCCTTCCAGGAGGGACGAGCACTCTGCTTGGAGGCAGCAGCCTTGGCCTTTGGTGCAGCCTTGGCCTTGGTCGCCTTCACAGGTGCCTTCTTCGTTGTAGTCTTCTTGCTTGTGGAGGGAGCCTCAGCAGGGGCAGCCTCAACGGCAGGAGCAGCAGCAGCTTCGACAGCAGACATGTTGGGGTATAGTATAGAGAGGGTATGTGGGTTGGGGAAAGGGCAGCAGGGCGCAAGGTTCGTCGCTATTTATCCTCAGCCCGTGGCGGTGCTGATTTATTGGCGCAATCAACAAGCTTTTTGCGCAGTCTCTAGCGCAGTCTGTCACTCCTGGGAGTACATGAGCTGTATACCGTCTGGTAGCTACATTTCTACCCCACCATATTATCAGGTTTATCTGCTAACAGCATAGAAACATCCCCCGCAAACAGGGCTGCAATCACAAGTGCTATTGATCTCAGACGCGCGACGCGTCGACGCGTCTCGGCACGTGGCACACAAAGTACATCCAATCGCACAAATCTCATTGCATATATTCTACACAAACACTCAATCCGTAAGGACAACAAACGACCCATTCGATTGCACCTTCGCCCTCAGCCCAATCCCCGTCCACCTCTCCTCCTCATTCGTACTCTCCGAATGCACATCCACATATCCATCCACATTAACCAACTTGCCCACCGGCGGTCCCCTCACAAACACCACGCCCTCTGGATCCGCACCCTTCTCCACAGCCTCATCGTCCACCCCCAACCAACTTGACCTCCACATTGACTCCAGGAGGACCCGTGTGCGCAGGTAGGACTGCGCCCGACTTGGTCTTGGCCAGGGGGAAGTCCTGCAAGTCAAAGGCATGCGAGGCAAGCAGCGGGCCCGAGA
>JANDKE010001386.1:4058-14746 GCA_027627275.1 Coprinellus aureogranulatus
TNCGTGTCGTTNCTGATNNTNGCTTTGTAGTCACGGACATGNTNGTNGCCGTTNTGAACACTTGCACNAAGGAAGAGTTGGAGGAGCCNGATGATGATCTTGCTTTGATCTCACCAGGNGCCGCTGCNGAGGAGAGNGCNGAGAGGAGGAAGGTCATCAAGAACAAAATCATGGCNGTNGGNCGNATGGCTCGTGTCTTCGCACTTCTCCGGTACGTTGCATGGCTATGNAANNNNCCGCTGTNGCTCATCGATANATAGTGANGAGTCNGAGAANGTTTCCGAGCTCAAGAGCGTNTCTGGATCTGCCAAACTGCCTTATGGCACCCTGGCATCNGGTGCTGAAGGAATNAAGGAGGCNATCAATGGATTCGAGGATGCGTATGTTGTCCTGTCCGCTAACCCTCCCTGGTGTAGGCTAACAGCATGNTTTNTNCAGTCGCAAGTCGGATATCGAGAACGAACGTCTGCCTCCTGAGCTCTTCGATGCGGATTCGGAGGAGGGCAAGGCCTTGATGAACTCGCTNCCGACAACNCCNGGAGAGGCTGCATCACAACCTTTGAACGCCGATGGCGTTTCTGCTGGCCTNGAAGAGGCAATTGCATCGGGAACCCCACCCCTGCACAGGATCAACACATCCTCNACTATCGGCTCAGGGTCGGGCTCGGCCTCACCTGTCGCTGGTAGCCCGGCTACTGGAGGCTTCAAGCGCGGTCACTCGAGGCAAGCGAGCCTTGGAACGACCATGACAAGTCCCAGTACGCGGAGAAGGAGTCTGGAGAGCACGATGTCGCTCATCCAAAATGTATTGGAGGGCACAACAGAGAATGCGAGTGAGGACGACCAGATGGACGGCCTCGCTAGCCGATTGGCCGGCTCGTCCGTGCAGAACGGCAGCTCAAAGGGACCAGCGCGGTGAGGTCCCTCATGTGGCTTGATGAAAGCGAGATTCTCCGCGTCTCTGACAGGACACTTTCCGTCAGTCCCATGGACCTTCAGGGCAGGCTTCCCAGTGCCATTTGCGGATTGCTTCTATTTCGATGTCGCTATCTTCCTTCTCTGGCTTCACCCACCCGAATTCTTGGAATATCTACGCGCCATTCTCTCTCATCATGTCGCCTCCCCTCACCACTCGTCTCGTTTTCTCTTCGGTATTTATGTTGTTGGGAGTCTGGCTTGATATCATTCTCTGTGTGCAGAGGACAATTTGGCTTTTGGAGCTCGTCACCTCTCTTCACAGGCACACGGCTTCGTTCAGCTTCGTGTTCAATTCGTCGCCGGTTAGTGTGATGCATAGCTGTGTGTCACCTGTTTGTCTCTTCTTCCCTCTTTCGTCTCGTAGTAATAAATCTGGATTCGTTGGATTAGGACTTGTACCTGGGGCTCTCGGACGCTGACCTGCCTGACCACAATCCTACCTAACCGTGTAAGTCTTGCTCGTTCCCTATATAAAACGCACCCTCGATTCCCTCTTGACTTAACATGTGCAGATTCTGGCTTTCAGAATGGGACAGCCCCCAGATCTGCGCGTGTTCTCTAGGTTCTGGTCATTTGGCCGCTACATCGATTCGAACAGCTTCCTTGATCGGCGTCAGGTTCCGTCATTGAATCCTCTTTGGGAACGAATGAAGTCAAGCCGTCTTTGAACTCAACCGCCATCTAGCTCCTTCTGTTGGACCGCCCCAGTCATTAACCTTGCTCACTAGTCAGGCGATATGGCCACCGTGACCGATTCACTTGTCTTTCGTGGCATATTTTCGACAGAGGAAGCCTCTGCTATTTGGTCCGATGACAAGCGCACGGAGAAGTACCTCGAATTCGAAGCTGCCCTTGCGAACGTTCAAGGGCGTCTAGGCGTCATACCGGCGAAAGCAGCTGACACCATTCAGAAAATGTGTCGCCTCGAGTTGATCGATATGCAGGAGCTCGCTGTTCAGACGAAACAGATTGGGTACCCTGTATTGCCGCTTGTCAGGCAACTGGTTTCCTTAGTTAATGCTGTGGACCCTGGGCTCGGTGAATGGGTGCATTGGGGTGCTACTACGCAGGTAAAAGTTCATCTCCGGATTCTAGAAGGCCATGCATAGCTCATGAGATCTTTCCAGGACGTAACGGACACGGCGACCGTGTTACAACTTCGAGATATGCTCGAGATCGTCGAGCGAACGTTGGACGATATCATTGCCGCACTGCGCGATGTTAGCTTGGCGCATGCCTCTACTCCCATGGCGGCACGTTCCAACCTCCAGCAAGCTGTACCCATGACATTTGGGTTCAAAACGGCTCGCCTGCTTGCAACGTTCCAGCGTCACAAAAAGCGCTTATCCGAGATCTTGCCACGCCTGCTCGTGGTAGAGTTTGGTGGGGCAGTAGGCACTCTGGCTACTCTCGCCGATACCGGTGTTGCTCTCGAAGTGCAGGAGAAGCTGGCAGAGGAGTTGAAGCTCGGAGTACCGGATATTGCGTGGCACACCGAGCGCGACCGCATCGCAGAGGTCGGCGCTTTCTTGGCAATGGTTACGAGCACCTGCGCAAAGTTTGCTCTTGATGTGAAGCTTCTTATGCAAACCGAAGTGGCAGAGGTGTCTGAGCCGTTCTACCCGCATCGAGGGTCCAGCAGCACCATGCCGCAAAAGAGGAACCCCATCTCGTGCGTGTATATCACAGCGATGGCGAGCACGGTCAGGCAACTCTCTACTGCCCTGTTCGATGCGATGGTGGAGGATCACGAGCGGAGTACGGGGCCTTGGGAGATTGAGTGGATCGTGTTGCCCCAGATTTGTACTCTCTCCCATTCTACGCTTCGACAAACGAGGGACCTGGTTCGAGGGTTGGAAGTGCACCCCGAAGCTATGAAGAGGAATTTGGAGCTTACACGGGGTGCGATCGTCAGCGAGGCCGTGATGATGAAATTGGGCGCAACCGTTGGACGACAGAAGGCGCACGATTTGATATACGACGAGTGCAGGAAGCTAGCTACGGCGGAGGGCGCAGAGAAGACCCTGGCAGAGCTACTCGCGGAGAATGATACAGTGAAGAAGGCTGGAATTGGGCGATCGGAGTTGGAAGATATGTGCAATCCTGAGAAGTATCTGGGCTTGTGCGAGGAAATGATTCGCAAAGTATTGGATGGATGACCTGATTCTTGCAACGTCTACAGATGAATGCTTCAATCTTGAGCTTGTTATTTTGGCAGTTCTTCAGATCATTGCGAAGTCGAGCCCTCACAAGCTGCGATCGCTGCGCACCAAAATCGATTTCCCACTGAGGACTCCGCCCCTGCAGCCAGGTAGCTATACGCCCTCCATGATCGAATATGCAATGAGGATGAGGTCCTCTTAAGGCTAATGTTTATATATTCCGTGTGGGGTAGTATGGGGTACGAAATGACTTTTCATTACAATCATACTTAGGCTCTCGCACTCACTTTACCCCACACCTCATGCGGTTAGGCATGGTCTTTGACCATAAAAGGTTTTCGGACATACCTCCAGGTGCGAAGCCTTGTTTCATGGGCGATTACCGTGATGGTCCGTCCTAAGTGGACTTTCAGGCTCTTCTCTGGTTACAAGGTCATCATTATCTTAAATGTCATGGGGTCCTTTGAACACCTGCGTCTGCGATTACTCGTTAGACATGTCAACATCACAAGACCTTCTCGGAAATTGGATGTACCTTGTAAGTTACCACGTCCTTGGTTCGCCTGCGAACGGATAATTATGCTGAGGATACATGACTCTGCCTGAAGCATCGCCGATTTCTTCTAGTGGGGCCAAATTTGCTCAGAACGTCGCGGGCCGTACCAGTAGTGGTCTTCGGCGCAGCGTTCTCCGAGTCATGCAAATACCCTGAATCTATGGCGACATCGCCGAAGACACTGGCCATCGCTTTCGTCCTTCAATCTATCTGATCCCATACAATCTGGCTTAGCTTCATCTGTGTGCGTACCAGCTTCTAGTTTGTGTCCCCCCTCGAATAGTGTTGCAGGCACAAGAGACTGTAGTTAGCGCCCGAGCCGGTCCTAAAATGGGAAACCCCTGATCGGCTTTACAGGCCCGAAAGAACAAGCGCCCACACCCGACATGCGGTCCTCCTCGTTGCGGTGTGAACGTGTACAGCGCGAGGAGCTGCCCAATTGCCTTGACGGACGAAGTGCCGTTCAGCCTCCCGAGACCCCCGCCACAGTCGTCCAGGGTGCCTTATCAATGAACAGGGTGCAGTAGGAGTCAAAAAGAGTCATGAAAGAGGAGGGGTGCGCGGGAGGAGAGCCCACCGTGCTCGAGGCGACGTTCCAGGGCAGGGTTGTCAACGCATACCTTGGCTCCATGCTGTGGACGAGGAATTCCGCTATGAACAAGTATCGCTACTCAGCTTGCTAGCCCCAGTAGACATGTGGGCGGTGCTGGGCTTTCACCTCTTCGCGAGAAGATGTCATATGCAGAAAAAAGGCAGGTCACCCTACTAAGAAACCTCTAGCGAGAACTGACAATCTCGGCTGAGGAAAGCCCATGCTCGAATAGGCGAGAAACATATACGAGTGCGCGCACCTTCGAGACCTTGATCCTCTTTGTTCCCTCGAGACGTTGGGAGCATATGACACTCTTCTGCATGTGAAACTTGAAAAGAGAGTTCTGAGAAGTGAAGGTATGTTGGAGTGTCGAGTATCAAAGACCAATGAAGACCGGGCCAAAAGTTCGTTCTGTAGCTTGCCCCTGAAATCGGAATATGCCGGTCGAAAAGGGTTCTTCAAATAGTGTCCAATGAGTGTTCTGAGCCAGCAGAATATGAGCAAGATGAACCCTGAAACCCAATAGTATACAATATTACAATTCAGAATAGTTTGGATATGTGAGATGAATGGTGCTTTTGGACGAGGCCATGAGGAGTCATCTGACCACCTCATGGTTCCGACGTGCGATCGAGAAGAACTTCCACAAGGGCAAACAAGACCTTCTCCGGCGGCAAAGCGAGATCACCTCCTGTAGCGCTTGCGCAACGCAGCCCATGCCGGAGCAACGGAGCTATTCCGAACAGCAAACTGGTCCATGTCCTGCTCAGGAATACGGTTGATGTCGACCCTATCCCAGGCCTGAGACAGGACGAAGATGATATCACTTGCATCCTTCTCGGATCCTCGGCTAGAAAAGGAAAACCTTGAGCACGAACGTCGCTAATTGGAGAGTAGAAGGTTAACCCACATCATCCAGTTCTTGAGCTTCGCACGGATGAATTCCGAATACGTGAGGAAAGGCACGTTCTGTATATGCATCACGGTGGTGCTGTCTAGAACCCGTGGCCCAAACTCCCCAGCCGGAAGGATTTCAATCTAAAATGAATTAAAGTCAGCAAGAGATTAGATATGACAAGCTGGCTGCGTGCTTACGTCGATAGCTGGAATGGGGCGTCGGTATGTTACATGCAATCTAGCCACATGTGAGAACTGGGGATCAAAATACCGGCGAGTGTGGGGTAAACCTACCGATTCGTCAGAGGTGAATGGGTTACCGAGAATTCTTCAAGACCCGAGACGGCATCCCGTACACGACGAAAGGGATGGCAATGGCTGGGGCCTGACTCGACGATGCAGAATATCTCCTGTGACAACGGGTTAAAACGGACGACAATGCATCCATGGACACGGCTCACGTCGGTGACCGGGTTCTTGGCCAGCAAAGCGGGAAAAATGCTTCCGTAGAACGCGTGTCGTATACCCTTGCTGCAGAGTACGGCGGAAAGGGCAGCGGCGGCTTGAGTGAGTCGAGAGAGCTCCATGATTTCAGAGTGGGAATGGCGAGGAGAAGTGGGATAGAAGTCGCGATGGTGGGCCATGTTATAAAGGGAGAGCAGAGATTCTTTCAGTTTGAAGTAGCTAAGAGAAGGGGCGATCATTGAATGCGTAATATGAACCCCCAGGAATGCTCAAGCTCCAGCCCAGGTGGAATCACCAGATGCCCAGATCTTGAACCCATCTTTGCCGAAGACGGGTTTGTCCGATCAGGGAAGACGGGGTCTGCAAAAGGCACGTTGTCGCAACGTTTCGCAAGGGTGCAGAAGGAATTCATCTCCCCGTCCGGGGAACCACAGAGAAGGTTGAAAGTCAATCTGTGAAAACTCATCAGTGCGTTATAGCCGTCACTATTGTGGTCCTTTACCTGTCCAGTCCGTAGTGGGTCTCATCGATGGACAACAGTGGGACGATGGCACCATCCCTTGCTGAAATCCTCGATTTCTATCACCTCATTTACGATGGATCTTGCGGACGGCGAATTTCTGCAAGTATTTAGACCGCAGTCAGGCCGAGGAGGAGGGACGCTATTTACCACATATGTAGTCATAATGCGGGGAAATCATACCCATTCGAACTCGAGACTTCGGACCTGGTCATGGACGTTTGTGGTCAACTGCCAGTGTGCGTCCAGCGTGGCCGCCACCCAGACTTGTGCCGAGCGCGGCAATCACCGGATAAGTCCGTATCCCGTGATTCCGCACCTGTCACCTCCGGGCGCCAAGCTTTTAGCACTTCCTCCGTTCCGTCTCCAGTGTCTGCGCTGAACAGGGTGTTCTCTGGCTGTCTGCGCATGTATAGCCGTGGGTGGGGTCTGTGGGCGAGCCATGTAGCAGGGTTGTGTGGCGCACGATCTACAGTCGCTAGCTCATGCCTGGGCGCTTCGAGAACGGTTTACAATCGCGTTGCAGTACGGTTCCAAGCAACTGCGGTTGGATTTCACCAAACTGGTCAGAAGATGGCCTGGCAGCTCAAGCCTAAGATCGGGCCAGTCTGGAACTGTCGAACGATTTCATGGTCTTCGAAGGCACGCGCATTGAAAGCGCCCGAGCCTGCTGACGTCCCGGACAACGAAGAGGATGCAGCCAGGGCTGCTATTCTGGACAAGGTGATGAAAGGGAGACAACCTGCGGACCTAATGTTGCGCTGTACGTTCCTACCTATGCTCTTCACATGCCTTGGCTTACGTCTTTGGTAGGCACCATCCTCGACTCCGAAGGTGAAGACAGATCACGGGAAACGCGCCTGAAACTCATCGTCATTGGTTGTAGGGAACGTCAAGACTATATCGGGCCAGTTCAAGAAGTCGGATTTGTGCATTGAACACGGGTTGAACGTACGTGCTCTCTTCTGTGATATTGCGTCTGCTAACTCCCAGTCATAGGCTCGTGACCTTCGCAAAATCGATTCAAGAGTTCCAAACTTAGTACCGACTATCCTCATCCGGCGAGAAGCTGTCTTGGTGAGTGCGTTTTCCGCGAATGCGCGTGCGATGTGTTTGACCGTTTGTAGATCAACATTCTTCACATTCGAGCTTTGGTAAAGGCGGATGCTGTTGTGCTGTTTGATACCTATGGCTCTGCGGATTCAAGGCTGCACTCTGTATTTCTATACCATCTTGAGGTCTGTGGATTTAGCCTTACTTCAGAATGGCCAGCTCACATATTCTCAGCACAACCTCAAGGCCAAGGGCACTGGACTTCCTTACGAGTTCCGTGCAATCGAGTCGATCTTGCTGTCGGTTCTAAGCGCATTGGAAGCGGAGATGGTTTTCATCCGCAATCTCGTCGGCGGGCTGCTCGCGGAAATGGAAGATAACATTGACCACGACCGGTTTAAGCGTTTACTTCATTACTCGCGACGCCTTGCTGCGTTTAAAAATCGCGCCAAATTGGTGAGCATCACAGGCATTTACGGTTGCCCGTGTCTGACAGAGTGGCTATCCAGGTTGAAGAGGCAATCGACGAGGTGCTGTCCCAAGACGAGGACATGAACGCCATGTACCTTACGGACAAGCTAAACAATGTTCCTCGGGCGATTCATGACCACGAGGACCTTGAGCTTCTTCTAGAATCATTTTCAAAACAAGTAGAAGAAATTGTCAATGAGGCAGAAAACATAGAGGTAATGCCAGTCTAATTCGGGGATGGCCCAGCTAAACTCGAGCAGGCAAACGTACAATCTACGCAAGAAATAGTGGAATTAATTTTGGACTCTAATCGTAATGCTTTACTTACCCTGGACCTCAAGGCAAGCATGGAATCAGGTGGACTTGACTCATTCAAAGCTTATATCGTTGGCAGGTCTCTATCCTTACCCTTGGCATTGGGACGGGCGCTCTCATTGCCGGCTTATTCGGAATGAACGTAAGGCTCGTCCTACCCTATTTTTCGGATATTTTTTCACCGTTCAATATAGTTGACAAACCATCTGGAATCACATCCTTATGGATTTTATGCGTTTTCTGCAGCTGCAACAGGACTTGCCTTCTTCGTGGCATGGGCCGGTCTTCGGAGGTGAGCGCTGACTTACCTGTCTTGCCTGCGATGTGCTCATTCTGCCAGATTATCCAAAATTCGGAAGGTCGGTTTGGCCTCGACCGCACCTTCGCGATCAGTGTCGAAGCCCTACCTTCCGTTGCCCCTGCGCAAGCGCAACCCTGATGGATGGACTTAACAAATCAGTCCATGTTCACTACACCCCTCGACACATTTTCGGCCTGTCCCCGGCAGCGAAGCTCTGCCAGTCATGCTGTGAACCTGCCCACTCCGACACTTCTATCATAGACGGACCGTTGGTCCCCAGCACCCTCACTCACCCGTTCTCGGTTGCTTGAATGGGATATATCGCATCGGCAAACATGCCACCGGTTACATCCAATTTTCCTACGCCCAACTCTCCACCGTAGCGAGGTTTCCTGAACGCCCGCGTCAGCGAGATCCGAGAACGGTTCGCGGCGTGTTCCTGAATAGCTCTGCGGACGTTGTAGCCACCCCTCCAGGCCTTTAATTAATATCGTCTTTCAGACGGAAAACAGTCCTAACCAGACATGATTGCGTGTCACTTGATTGACCCGTTGGCAATGAGTTTGCCTGACCTGTGGACTCGGACCAATGCAACTCATCAGAAGCGAGCGTATTGACGAGGACCAGACCAGTGATACAGTGGGTGCGAACTCCAGTCACATTAAATTCCTTGAAGGTTCTAACCTTCTCAGACTCTTCACCCGCCCGTGTTACAGCTTGCCATCGTTTCATCTCTCGTCATTCTCTTGCCTTGTGAGCAATGTCCGCTCCATGTAAGTGAATTTTGCCAATCTGCCTCCGTTGCAACGTCATCCACACTAAACTCCCCTCGACCCAGAACTGTCACAATTAGCCCCGGCGCTACTGCTGTAGGGCTTCTTGAAACCTGAGAAGAGCTGCGCATTCTGTGCACCGAACGTGTGCGGAGGACTTTCAATGCCCAAGCGCGTTCGACGACGCCTTCTCCATTGGTCATGCGAACGTTGACCTGTGACTCACAGGCCGGCCACTCTCATTCATGCCATGCACCGTCAACTGCGACTGCGTTGAATTGGATTTGCAGCGCCCCTCGCCACGATATATCTCCGGCGACACTGGGCGCAAACGGCAAGGCAGAATCAGTCGAGTGGAAACGTCATACGAAAGGCTATCTCCTCAGTGATGATCTGACGATCTTCTCCCCGGTTTTCTGGTGCAGCCTCTAATGTCCGCCACCTCCGTACCTCAACAATAGCGATGGGGTACGAGTCTATATACTTGCTTACCATGGGCGAGTGGCGGCCTCTTCAGTCCGGGGAAATGAGCATGTGAGTCAACGTTGTCTATATTGGGTGAGCTTCATACCTGTATGGGGCTTGCTCATAGCGCCCAACGAGGCGTACATGCTTCCCAAGAGCCTATACAGCCAGTCAATTATTCTGGCTTTCCGTTCCACACGGTTTGAGGTCACGGTGAAGCGCAAGATCCCGAGATAATCTGCATGGTTACATTCATCGGACGTTGTACACCCTCATACATCCAGCATCGGCCCATCGCACCGGCTCTGAAAGCCGAAGGACAAGGACTTTTCGTTACTTCACCTCAGGTCCCAGATGAAATTTTCAGAATCTGTGAGGATTTTTGCGAGGAAGGCACTCCCGTTTCAGACCCTACGAAACGCTTCATCCTATAAGCGCCAACATCTCATTTGCTCTCCATACTAATCCGATACAAGCTGTGGACGAAAGGAAGGCGTCATCCTGTAGCAGTCGCCGCTCGATGCAAAGTGTCTAACTCCTTTGTCCAGGGTCTGTTTCTCGTCTCGAAGACCCTTAAGACAAGGCAATCGGGAGGAAGACGGCATGGCGAGAACGGCCCAGAGTGAAGATGAAGACCGAATGCTTCGGTGACTGGCTCAAGATCCGGAGCGCCCTTCTGTGCCACCTCATCCGGAGAGCGCATGTTCCCTGCCAAGAGAAGAGTGCGGCCTGAGGGCGGATTACAGCGAAAATAGCCCAATCTACTGCGCTACGACCACCAGGAGACAGTAGAGGCAAACTGCGAACCATTCGAGTTGTTTGGAACTTGGTTCAAATTATTCCAGGAACTGGTCTCTGGAAAAGATCCCTGACTGGTCAGGTGTTCTTGTCCTTCTGGACGTGACTGTTGGCACTTAATGTGATTTCCACCTGCAGTGCTAGAAGGAATGCGAGATGATTCAATTCGCCGTGAGCACATCTCAACCCCAGATTCACTCCCCAACGTCATGATTGACGATTCCTTGGTTAGGACAAAGGCCCTGTGACTTGCTTCCATCTCAAACTCCCGAAGAGTTCCAGTCACGAAGGCTCACCCATCACTGCGAAGTCTGGGGAAAGTGAGTTTATCACATCCTCCCA
>JANDKE010001387.1:0-14737 GCA_027627275.1 Coprinellus aureogranulatus
TCAGAGCGTATTGAAGAAGGTACACCTCCTGGTATGTGCGATATGCGCTTCTGGCCCATGAAGCACGCTCTCAGAGCGTATTGAAGAAGGTACACCTCCTGGTGTGTGCGATATGCGCTTCTGGCTCATGAAGCACACTCTTCGTATAGGCTCTCGAGTACTGCAAACATCACCGTGGCGAGCCTCTGCCCTCCGCAGAGGCTGATCAGAACCAGGACGAGACCCGCAAGAGGACGACTGATATCAGCGAGTGGGACCAGAAGTTTATCAGTGTTGACCAGGAGATGCTCTCTGAGACAATTCTCGCCGCCAACTACCTCGACATCAAGTCGCTGCTGTATGTGCCGTTGAGTGGATACACTGTGGGCGAGTAGTACTGATACGCATGATTCTACGGTGACGTTGGCTGCGAGACCTCTGTTGACACAATCAAGAGTAAGACCCCCGAGGAGATTCGCAAACTCTTCAACGTCGGGAACGATTTCACGCCCTAAGAGAAGGTACGCACTGCATCTCCTCCCTTAATGTCAAGTCTAATGGATCAATTTTATCTATCAGGCTCAGGTCAAGAAGGAGAACGTACGCGCACGGACTTCTTTCTATATTACCATCGATACAGTCCTGGTGCGCCCTTCTGACCGATGTTATGGATTACAGTATTGAAAATAGAATGGGAAGGAGTCATAGCACAAGTCATCGAGGAGCGGAGATCGCGACGGGCTCAGGGCCGTCCGCCTCACGCTGGAAACCCAATGTCAAAGATACGGTGAATCACCACTGCTACGCCTGTCCGCTAGCCAACTCAGATGGCACTCATTCTAACGAGAGTAGAACTCAGATTTGACCTTCTCTTATACTTATGAGACGCTTCGTCCATGAGCGTGCTCCAAGCGAACTAACTCAAAGCAGCGGTGTCGCGGAAGCCAGCTTCTTCTCAGAGCATGAATCACGGACAGGATTCACGCTGGAGCGGCTTCGCTTTCTTTTTTTGTTCCTAGTCATTTACTTGATCGAATAATGAGCATCCCAAGGCTTAGTGTTGCGCTACAAGGGGGTTGGAGAACGATACACGGAAAGTATGAGAAGGTACGTTGTATTCAAGCAATATGAGCCGGTGAGGCCTTCACTCGCCATCAGAGATATGGATTGGGTTGAGAGAAGTGCCAGCACTGTGAGAATCAGACTGGGTACTACTTTCCTTCCCCGTACCGACGCCACCCTCCCTTCCAGCATCGGGATCCGGTGAATTGGTGTGCGGCGTGCGATCACAGCCTGACGGGGACATCGAACGTCTTCTGTGAAGCTTAGACAAAATCGACTTGAGACCAGCCCTCCATGCTTGAAAGAGGCTCGACTTCTGGACAATGGAAATCGACAATGGCTGCGAGTTCAGTTCTGCTACCTGTTATTCGTGATAAAGGCTCACCACTGAAGACTTAGAAGGATCGGTGAAGAATAGAGGCAAACTCTGGGACTGGCAGATGAAGGGCGCTCGAGCAGCCGACATGGCTATCATCGTGCTTGGATCGACGTCCCAAACGGTCTTGAAGATGTTTCGAATCTCCTGCGGAATTGACTCTATCGACTGAATAGAACCTAAAACTCCTGGGATGAGTCAGAAGCGAGGGATGGCTTAGCGCAACGCACCTTCGTTGTAAAGGATCTGCTGACGTATATCTTCGGTCCACAACCCGAGTTCTTCCAGCTTGCGCGCCAAAGGTCGACAGGTCGTCATGAATTCGTGTGATTCGACCTTACGAGAGTAAAGCATACTGTCGAATACCAGGGCGGTCAGTAAGGTCTTGGTAGCGTTTTCCCGAATGCATACCCAGCCCAAGGCTCAAAGCTATTGGAACATCCAGTTATATAGGATGTATCTGTCGTCGGCATGTACGCTGTAACAAGGGAGTTGGCTGTTCCCCTCTTGACTTTCTCTCGAAGTGCCACCCAATCGTACCGGCCAGTGGTGTGAGGGCGATCCCAACCATCAAGTTGGATGACTCCTTCAGATAGCGGACTGCCTCTGAACGAAGGGTAGACACCAAATAGACGCGTGAGGTCGCAGCTTTGGTCCAGGGCGGTGTAGTAGATGCTTTCAGCTATGTCAGCGTTGAGGTCGTATGCCTCCTCAGAGTCATAGGCGATGCCCATCATTGAGAAAGTATCGGCGAGCCCCTGCACACCAATACCGATCGCACGATGAGCGTGCGCTGATACCCTGGCGGCGTGAGTGGGATAGTCCGAGGTTAATAGCGCGCGGGTCAGCGAAAGGGTAGCGAATCGAACGGCGTCTTCAAGGGCGGCGAAGTCAAAGGATTGGTCCCCAAGCACAAAGGCAGGCAGAGTAATTGATGCCATGGTGCACGACGAAGTTTCGTTACGGTCGGCAAATTGTAGTGTATCCAAGAAGCGATTTGTTTGATTGATTGTACCAAGGTGGCGTTCATTACTCTTGGCTGTCCCGACCACGTCAACGAATGCATACCTGCAGCAATGGAATCTACGCACCATTGGCGGAGTCTTTGAACACGATTGCTGGACCTCCATTCTGGATTTGGGCGCGGACAATGGCATCCAGCAGGTCTCTTGCGCGGACTGTATATTCGCCTCGACCACACCTCTCCAAGTGCTCGTAATGCTCAACGAACGCATTTCCCCACAAATCCAGCAGTCGCGGTGCGCGCGAAGGACAAAAAAAGGTCCAAATGCCGTCCTCTTCAACTCTACGCATACTTCAAAAGTAGAAAAAGTAGTTCGGAGACGGACGTGCGATCACGGAATGACAGGGACTCACAAGAGGTCGTTGAGGAAGAGACAGTAAGCAAGCTTCGACATTGAGTTCCCATGTGTTTTAGCATCCTTTGAGCGCAAGAAGGTGAACACATCTGGGTGCCAGACCTCCAAGCTGACCGTCATGATACCAGAATGCGTCTGGTACGCATTGTCTAACACCGCTCCGGCATCATTCAGCATCTTGAGGACGGGCCCTAAACCGCCTTTCTGTGTTTCAGCGGCTTTAATGCCAGCGAGAGAACGAGAACTGCTGAGAGGTAAAGTTAAATGAATCAGTTACAGAAGCGAATGATCAAGGCAATCGCACCGTGAAGCAGGAATTCTTTGAACGCCGAGCCCAAGATCAGCACCTCCTCGACCCAGCCTCGCAGCTCCTGCAAGAGTGTTGAATATCTCTTGTATATCCCGGTCTACGTCAAGGAGGAAAGACGCGCTGAGTACCGCATTCTTCTTACCACTATTCATCAAGGTAGGTGCTCCATGTATGAAGCGGAAGGTGGACATGTAATCGTAGCAGGCCTTGACTGATGGAATGTCTGACCCGTGTATCTGTAAGGCCACGCGAGCCCATAGATATTGAGGGCGTTCATACAGGACATTGGAGTCCCTCAATAAGTACGAGCCTTGCAGAGCGATTAGCGCTGGACTGCACGATCGAAATGGTGGTTGCAGGAGAAAACGCAGCGTCAAATACGGCTGATAAGGCGATTGCTAAGGACTCACTATGTCAAAAGCACGTCGCGTCCCACGTCAATCATCTCATCCAGGGCGCGCCTATTCATGTGAACCAGATGGACGAAGTCATCATTCAAGAGGTGGGCGGCCCTCAAGACTGCCTTGGAGAATGATGTTTCTGTCTTCTTATATATCCTTTCCGCTTCTAGAGCTGAAGCCACTCTGCCATAGCCAATGTCCACCGGCTCTAAAGTGTAAGCCGTGCTAGCCAGAAGCGCCTGAACCGAACTCTCAGTACAACGTGTCGGCATATGTTACGACACTCACATCTATCTCATCCGTGCTTA
Organism: Coprinellus aureogranulatus; assembly: GCA_027627275.1. Taxonomy (NCBI): domain Eukaryota; kingdom Fungi; phylum Basidiomycota; class Agaricomycetes; order Agaricales; family Psathyrellaceae; genus Coprinellus; species Coprinellus aureogranulatus. The sequence continues at coordinate 3,816 of JANDKE010001387.1, forward strand.
TGGGAGAGGTGAGGCTTTCCACCACTCGTTCGGCTAGCCTATACGCCTTGTCATGAGTAGCCGGAAGCTGATAGATCGTTGCATGCATGCTTTCTCACTTGAGAGCCAGAATCCGGGATGCGTCCAAATCTCTTTCCCGGCTAAGATACTGAAGAAGGTCAGGCCTTCATCCTGAGACAGAGTTCGGTGTCGCTCACCGCTGTTGCTCTATCAATGATCTGCGTGAAAGGACAGCGGTTTTCACTGTCTCAGCATTGAGTCGAGGGTATAAGCTACGCACACATACCCTATTGACTGAGAATGGCTCGGTATTCCTGGCCGAAGAGAAGATAATTTGGGTAAGTGTGCGTCGGGTGTGTATCGATTCATATAGCCTTTACCCATCTATATAGGGAAGGGGGATATAAGTGCCAGCAAGACGGGGAGGTCAAAGGAGCGTGCACACCATTCTTTATGACAATAAATTGCTTAGTTTCGTACATCTTTGCAGCACGATATCCGAATCGGTGGTGAGTGTCGAGAGGTGAATAAAGCCAGAGCAGTTACTGGCTGCTCTTATATAGCCTGCCGAGAGGGATGCAGATGCACTCATATCCCGCTCGACAAATTCCATGGTCCTAGGAGCCAGGATCCTCCACAAACGACCACCCCGAATGAAGTAGGTCTCCTCTCGCAAGGTATCATCAGACGTCCAAACTAATCGGGAGCTCAGACGGGATCTGAGACATACTAAGCCGCGATGAGATTTCCGCATCTCTATCTCACTCACCGATTCGGTACCCATGGCAGCAGAGGAGAGTAGCAACGCCACCCCCTCATCCCCTACGGATCTAAGGAATCGCCCTTGTTCTGATATGGAAATCATAAAGTTCGAGTTCGCAACTGTGCTGGCGAAACCCCAGACAGGGGCCTGAGAATTTTCTTCGGTAAGTACCGAGCTCAGTCCCAATCGCTGCCGCGGCTGACAGACATCCACCGACGTCGAACTGCCTTGCCACACACCTGACCCCCAGTCTCAGTACCCAGACTACGCCTCGGGTCACCTCGCAACACTCTCCTCAAAGCGGAATTTCTACTTAAAGCTTGTTCAAAGCGAAGACGATGCACACCGTACCCTACCGACATGTCTCGCCAGATCACAACAATCGCTGACTTCCTAGTGCCCGTCCCGCCCCTAAGCCCGCTCGAATCGTTCCTCCTTCGTTCTCATAACAACCTCGTTACTCAACTCATTGACCATATACCGGTCTACGATGCCCTCAAGATCGGCCTGCTTAATCGCCACATGAGATATCTCTTCGATGATTACAGCCGCCGGACGTGGAACATGCTGGCCTTCGTTCAACAATACGTGAACACCCCTCAGGCGCTCTTGAAATTGATGGACGGAAAGGATGCTCTGATCTATGGGGAAGCTGTTCTGGGATTCTTCTTGCGCTCTTCTGAGGGACCGCTGCGTATGGACGTCTGCACAACGCTCCCTAGGTTTTACGACATCCAGCGAGTTCTATGGGATGATGGCTTTCGCATCGTTCCATCACACCGAGCCAAAAGGAAACTATACACGCAGGACGTCGTGAAGGGGATAGTCAGAAGACAGCACAAGCTCGAATCCAGCTGGTTTCTGACTGGAGACAGGAGTGACGACGCTCGGTCTCACACCGGCTTCAAATTTGCTTACTACAAGATGCATCCCAGAACCAATAGGCACATCGTCCTCAATGTGCACTTGATCCGTTGCGAACCTTATCGGCATATCCTAGCTACTGAGTTCAGTGAGTAGAGCCAGTTCTTCTCCTTGATGTATGCATCTCAAACCTCAAGCAGCGCCATTGACTTGCTACATGACCGTTGACGATGCGGTATCCCCGTTTGCTCTCAGTACGTTTAGGGATGGCGTAGCACTCGCGTTACAGAATAAATCAGAATCTGCTTCCAAGCAAAGCGAGTACAGGGAGTTTGCCAGGAAAGGGCATTCCTTCCGACCAATCTTCGGTCCCCCATTCGGATATGAAATCCTCCCGTCAGCCGAGATTGGGAAGAGGTACATGGGAGATAAGCATTGCTGGACGATCCATCGCGATAAAGCCGGTAAGGGAACTGTTCAGTGCGTCTTCGCCTCAATACCCCATATTGACCTTGCGTAGACCCAATGCTTCCAGTCGCACACCTGAAAGGCCCGTCATTCGAAGTTATTGACTGGACGATGCTCCATGACGGTGAGGGTACGTACATGAAAATAGGCGAGCCGTTTGTATGGAGGTAAGAGCAATTTCCACAGGTAGTCTTGTCAGGAGATCCAATGATCAATCACGGGTTCAGTTCCAGGTACTTCTACGCAATTCACATGGCGCAGCTGGCGAAGCTGCAGCGAGAGCTTCAAGAAGATGAGGCGCAGTTTGGTGGGGGAGCCGGAGGCTTTTAGCGGGTGAGAGCGCCCTTCAATTCGATACCGTGGTTATCGTGATAGTAGTGCTTAGATACCCTTGTGAAATCGAAGAGCGACAGCGACTCAAGTCGCTCAGATGATCCCGATCTCCCAATATCGTGTTTATGTGACTCCATGCAAACTGGTAATGTTACCGTCCTTCGCATTCCCACCTACTGAATTCGGGGGTTCGTCTAGGGAATGGTCTTAGTGATTCGCGCTGCAACCACCGTAGCACCGGGCGACACATTGCGTTAGCTGGCTCGCGTTTTCCCCGCTAATATCAAGATTTACTACCCGATCCCATTCTCATTTCCAGAATCACAGCGGATACGCCAATAGCATTAGGCAACTAATTCGCCTGCCTCTTTCCGTGAGGTGAGGAGTTGACCCGTCATATAAGAGGTGGATGCTGGGTATCATGCTGGGTCCAGATCACCAAAGGACGACGACTTCCCCTTTCCTTCCTCATCCTAATACCACTAGCTTTCGGCTAACCAAGTCAACCATTTAAGCTGGGTCGCTATGGACACCCCAGGTGCTTCAAGTACTGGTGCTTTGGCCGACGCCTTCGACAGCCCACAGTATCTCAAAATGGTGAGTCCTATCGCTACATTCATGGAGAGAATTCCTTACGCATCACCGCAGCATGAACAAGATGATATTTTCATTGACGAGAATACTAAGGTGCGTCATGACGTTCCTGGGTATGCCTTGAGAGGCGCTCGGACTAAATTTCTCGCAGGCCCGTATGGTCGAGGTACTCGTTATCCCCCAAGACGGTAACCGCCCTGAGATATGGGAAGCCTCTGCATATACAACCACCACGGCGGATGGGGATGTCCGCGAAGACGTTGACCTCCGTCACTTTTTCCCTGGGGGAGCCGCCAGTATCCTTCTATGTACCATTCCGTCATCCGGCAGGCCCCTTCCATTTTCCTATAGGGTTTACCTCGACAATTATCGCACCCCTCGACCTTTAAACCGTGCGATTGACGCTATGCTTGGCCAGACATGGGTCGGTAATATTGTCGTCGTGAGATACGCGCGAGCGAACTCCCAGAAAAGGCAAAGTTTCGCTCATATCCAGCGCCCCGAAGCTGAGCTTGTCGTCGCTCTCCTAGGAGAGTAAGTAATTCGAGTTCACTCCAAAATTCATAGAGGTACTCAAAGAGCCTTTCCGTAGCTGGCTTTCTCGCGTCTGGCTTGAAAGCTTTCCCTCTGATGCTTCCCGCACACTCCAACTCTGAGTTTTTCATGTCAGTAGTATATCTCCCTAGCGGGAAACACGATCCCTTTCCAAAGGACGTCTCCATTTCTGCTAGCGTCCACTTCCCAAATGAAACATCCCCTGCGAATCCATGGAGCGTCGTGCGACTAAACAACTGCCTGTGATAAAGCGTGGCTACCGAACCACCGAATCGCTCTCAATGTGGTCGCCCAGAAGAGGGGCCTATATTTGTGCCCCTTCTGCTCAGATGGCTCAGCTTGCGACTATCAGGAATCAGGTGGTCATCTGGCGGCCCCCGTTTTTGTCGTTGCCTCGATAAGCAGGTAGAAAAAGACCGCTGAGCGCTGATGGGCTCCCACCGACTGGGACTCCGCTACCCAAGCACGCGGTGTGATGGGTTAGTCAGCACATTGGCTGGACCCATAGGCGCCCTCCTTCGGGTAGACGTGCTTGGATGTTCTGCGAGCTTCGTGAGTTCACAGCAGGTGGTACAAAGTTACAGTCACGTACCTATGTTTTAAAACTACTGGTTGACTGCCGACATCGTATCTGAACCTGCAGTGTGTGGCTGCCTGATCTGGCAAGACCGACGGCCGCCATCAACTGCTAAATAAACAAGATTGGGAGCCGCTGGACCTGTTATCAAGACGAAGTAAGGTTCAATCAAGCTTAACCGAATAGGCTGCTGAGTTTATGTATACCAGCTCTGGCAGAACCGCAGGCTCGATCGCAAGGTGGAGCCTTTCTTCTGTGTAATTTAGGTAAAGGGTTCAGGCGCTCGACCTTCGACGGGGATGGCTAACGCGATGAAGGGAACTGCCCAGCAGAATTAATCAGAGGTAGGGCGCCATCCCATAGGTTCAAGCTATCTAGACATCCTTACGATTCATAGCTCCCATATCATAACCGGACAGAGACTTGCGCTGTAAAATGTGCGGTCGGACCAGCGTTAGCCGTAGGTATCGATGCTGGGTAGGAGTAGGGAAATGTGATGAAGAGCCGTTTGATGGGTGTGTAACCAAATGTCGTACAGCCTGAATTTTGTGACCTGAGGAATTCTAAAATGCACCGTGATTCTTAATGGAGTCGGCCCCTTGAACTCCGTTGTCGAACTAAAATGGACATCACATAGATCTATCGCTAGGCACGCACTTCGTCGCAAGCCACAAATAAAAATTCCATGCTTCTTACTACAGTTCTTACTAGTTCCTTCCCTCCCTATACTCGAGCGCTGGCATGCAGCAAGCGGCGACACAGCAATTGACGTCTGAACTGTGGACCCCCAGGTCCGTTGTCGTCTCAGGAATGACGGGAGTCGGGAAGACAACCATAATTGACGAATGGGTGAGTTGCGCAGGTGCACCATTAGCTGCCTGATGTTTGCGACTAAGCGACGGGATGCCACTGTGCTAACCACACCTTGTAGGTAAAGGCGAGAGGAACAAGGACTGAATTAGTCAACGGAGAATCCAATGAGCTTATCGTAACAAGCACATGGCCCTTGGAAGTACTGGTAAGCTGTCGGTAGTGCAATGACTCCGACAAGACTCTGACGAGAACCTATCCCTCAGCGCTACCCAAAAACGAAGTACACGGAATGGCACACATTGGCAGAATTGGATGTGGAACTCACGTACCTCAAGTTCGTCGAGACCGAGGACGCTGCGAAGGCAGTTCTCAAGTATAGGTGTGTCGCACATTCCCTACACATTTTCCTACCGTAAACCATTCCCTCAGGGGTATCGACGGCGTGATAATTGTGTTCTCCGTGGACTCTTGGGCTTCCTTTCAATACGCGAAGACACAGCTCTCCACGCTGGCCGCTCTCAAACATAAACCGAAGATGATCGCGATGTTGGGCAGCAAGTGTGAAATACCAATAGCGGCTCGCAAGGTCATGCCATGGGACGTGAAAGATCTCCGTAAGATCGTTAATATCACCTATATCGAAACCACGACAGCGCGAGACCATCCGTCGGCGGGCTCAGGCCTCCATCTCATAGATTATGTCCTTCGGGGGTGTCGGCAGTCGCTCCAGGAGGTGTCTGGAACCCAAGAGACGGAACCTTTCTCTGCCTTACTCTGCGGGCTCCCTACCTTTTATATCGCGAAGCTTTGGGCCCTCTTCCAATCTTACACTACCATATTCCATTCCCACTAAAATGATAATTTCGTTTGCCCCAAGACATTGTAAGAACGGCTTTACGGTTCGCTAGAGAACCCGGGGGTTCAAGGACCCCGAGCGTGGATACGCTCTCTGCTCACGCGAGATCTAGAATGTACCAAACGAAATCATCTATAGCACTGGAGACCTTCATCCACGGGATCGAATGATTAGGTGGACCATGAAACAAAAGAGATCGATGAATTGACAGTAGTACACAAATCTGGAGCACAATACGTGTAGCCGCTACGATGCACATACATTCCAGTTGGGGCAGAACTCATAGGACGGTTCGTCGCAGCGGTCGACAGCATAGCGTCAATAGACCAGCGCGGGGAACTGATGAGATCCACTGTCGACCTGCCCGATGTTCCCCGGCGTGAACCAATCGGATCCGTAAGAACTATAGTCGAGGGTCGAATAACCGTACGGCGCGCTAGCAGAGGCGTCAGCGGTGTAAGCAGGGAAACCGGGAGGCAGTTCTTGCATGTCGACGAATGAGTTCCCACTGCTACTTGGTAGTCAGCGGAAGAAGGAAACTACATAGCTAAAGCGCACATTACCTCTCTGCGTCAAGGCCCGTCAACAGGTTTGTACCCAAGGGTTCGACATACAGAGATGTCGGATCTTCGACCCCACTTGCGTCGCAATTAACGTCTACTCAGGAAGGCCGCACACTTGGTATCAGGAGAAGACTCACGGGTTCCCATTATGATGATCAACATTACCTCCTCCTTGGCGAACAAGACCTCTAATCATGCGGTCCGCTTCTAACCAGAACTGGTCCGATTGCAGAGAATGGTCGATGAGGTAGTGATTGAAAGTGTGAGAAAGAGGGTATGGGTCGCAGGCGTCACCTTTGTCAGACACCTCGGATACCTCAGATTCGGTGTCACTAAAGACTGGGGTATCGCATGTTCCAGATGATTGAGACGGGTGAATTTGACCTCCCGGGGAAGGAAATGAAACAGCCTCTGCGACGCGACACTCAGGTAACTGCATCTCAGAGGGGCTTGAACTTACCTTGCAACTCCTCCTCAGCAGACATGCCAACAAACGCGCTCTCTACACCCTGATTTCTCGAGCCTCCGATGTCGGACTCTTCATCAGATTCACGAGCATCAGGCGTGAACCCGTCCTCGGCATTAGCGAAGCGATTTGGAGCCACAGGAAGATCGACGAGTGGCTCAGACGTAGAGGGCGGAGGAATCCGCCGTTTAGGGCTTGGCCATTCACACTGAGGAGAGTGGAATAAGCACGGAGAACAACACCGAAGCTGACCGAAACACCCACCGTTTTCTGTAATTTAACGCACAAACCGCACCCTCGGTATTCGCTTCGGCCAGTACACTGATGCCACACTTGTGAACATCTTACCAAAATAATAGAAAACGACACGCACAGGCAGGAAGTTATCTTGACAGTGTAGACACATGTCGTGAAACCTGTCCTGAACGCCTTCGTACGCTATACACATGTACGCTGCGTCTTGAGCTTCTAGCATGCCGCGTTTATCCGAAGAGAGAGGCAAGAGATTAAGTCTGTTGTACAGAGATAGCAGTCAGCGGACGCTGAAGGAGGGGTGCGAATGCGAACTAACGGGACGATCGAGCGGGATTTCTGAGACATGGAACAATATCTTTGGAGGCTTAGACTGCTAAAGTATGGAATGAATGTGATGGTGACGAAGTTGGAGGAGGCATACCTTTTATACCCGTAAATGCGGTGGATATCTGTTACCTCAGGCATTACGAGCCACACCCATCGAGATGGTGAAGCTATGTGCTTTCCGGACATCTTTCCAGCGCTCGATCGAAATACGTATAGTCAACGATTGTGCCAATGAACCCCATACAACCTACACAAGGTCAGCTCAAGAGATCCGCTAGATCGAGATTCACCATAGCGACTCACGAGTCCTATCTCTCCCTACATCCCAGACGGGAAAGATATCCAGAGCCTCAAGAGCACTATCCCATGACGCAAGTGGAACAAGGAGGAGAAGGCCGTCAACTTCAAGTTGATCTGTTCTATTCAGAACCCGACTTCGGGACACGTGAGATCTAATCTAATCAAACCCGGACTTGCCCCAACCGGAAGTATTGAACCCGGGCCCGAACTAGCCGGCAACAGATTGGCAAGCGCTCAAGGATGGAAGCGCCCGGGGCCAAGGCTACGATACGCTCAGCGATCGGATAGATACAGTGCCCGTCCCAATTGAAGGTAGCCGCAGTACATATAACTTAGGGCACCCTACCTGCCCCAACCACACATCCCAACGCTACATACTACGAAGAATATAAGAGGCGTCCGAGTCGTTACCACCTTGATTGACCTCATATCTACCTCGCCATGGAAGCTGCGGATGCACCCCCGAACTCTCTGATATTAATGGTCATATACTTTCTGGAAGCAGCCTCCCCGCTACTGAGACAAAATTCTGAACACCATCAACCAATACCCCTACCTTTCCTCTTTCCTCCTCTTCCTCTCCTCGGCTCTCCTCTTCGCCCTTCACTGTTCCCTGATCGTTCGCTTTGTGTATTCTGCGTTTCCTGGTACTCTCCCTCTTTTGCCTGGTTTACGTTTCGCACCTTTCTCCTCTGCTGAACTTTCGAACTTGATTGCTGTTTGTTATGTCGTGTATCATTGCCTCGCGTATGTTTGCTATGGTTCGAGCCTCCCTGACCCTCCGCCGACGTGTCCGTCTTAGAGATAAAGGAAGATGGGAGGGTTAGCGGGTGCATGAGGGAGGCAAGCGGCAGCTTGGTTCAAGATCCAGCCGGGAATGGATAAGGAGTGTGCGGATGCCAAGAATATGAGGAGGTCGCGGTTTGGGCGCCTCAAATTAGGCGCTTAGAGGGAATGTTGCGTACATGAATGGAGGGGCCTCCGTACACCTCCCCCGCATTGCTATCCAAGTCTCGTTGCTTCGAAGTTACTCCTCTTTGATTCCTTATCGCTCCTGGTTGCATTGCACGCGCCTTTCATGTTTCGGTAGAATGGCGATTTCCCGTACTTGATTAGATACCCCGTCTTTAGCTGAATTGGGAACTCCGTTTGCTACCGGCCGACTACACCTTGCTTCCCGCCGCTGTCTTTATCCCCGCACCACCCGAGGTTTTGGGGTCAACCTTGTATGTGTACTGGGAGTCCAAGGCTTCATCGATCGCAATGTGTGGGAACCCGTACGCGCCCTGTGTTTTGAGTTGAGAACGTGCTGCGTTCAGGAATTAACTGTTAGAGGAAACCGGATCGGCCGGGAGGTAGGCTCGCACGCGAACTCCGCAACGACGCTCCGCTGGTCCACCTTCGACAAGGCAAGGTTCTGTGGCTGCAATATATAGGTATGATCCGCCGCGTCGGCCCTTGATGCTCCACAAAGTGAATGCGAGTTCGGCACGTTGAGCTACGTTGCAACAATATTTAGCCGAGCGCTGCCAGCTAGTATTGCAGGATGGACCAGCGAGGAACGCGCCGTGTGGCTCAATCGCAAGCTACCATGCTCGGTGCGACATCTACATAGAAAGGTGCCATTATTTTCGGATAGATATACAGATAGAGTGTGATTTAACGTGAATACAGCGATTTGTAGATACTGAAGGGGATATGCATGAGCAGTGGGAGATTAAATCGTCCTCACGCCTTTCAGGTGCCGCGGAGGGGTCTGTTCTATTTGCATTTATTTACGGTCATTTCCTGGCCCTGTTTCATTCCCCGCACACAGGAGACAGCAATGCTTCGCTTCGCAACAAGTCCGGCGAGCATCCCAATACTCGTTCTGAGCATATTTGAACACAGCTCGTGAGCAGTGCACTGGGACAGGCCTCGCAAGTAAGTCACCCGCGGCCGTGGCCCCCAATCGATCCAGTCGTCTGGGCCAGATAGGCTCGCATTTCAGAGTGATCGATCAAATGAGTTCATTTCTTCAGCGATCCCGAACTGGCATCGAACCGTGGTGTCTTGAGCGGCACTGAGAGTTATGAGAGGGAAGGTGAGGATCATGGGAATAGACTGGACGATGTGACGTGCCCCGATGCGTCTTTCCATGCTCGGAGCTGCAGCTTGGGTTCATACATTCAAACCTGTAATAGCCCATACCCCTCGGTGGCCGTCCCGATAGATTGTGGCTTCGCTCACGCTTTCCCATGACAGGCTCAATGAACGACGACGCCTCAGACAGCGCGTAATACCATACATTCTTTGTATAGGCACGAAAATGGTATTAAGACCCCAGTTAGGTGAGATGAGGAGTGGTGTGTGTGTATGTCGACGACCGAGCTTTCGCTCCTAGCTTAGAGGCGTTCAAGGTTGGACCGCGACCGCGGTCGCGGTTGGGGTAGCTGTGTTTCTGCGGCCAAGCCTCTGGTCACGCGTTCATTCACGGTCGTTATCTTCGCATCCTGACGATAATCTCCCTAGTTCATGCCCCGAATTACATCTTAATAGTCTATCGACTATGGGTTAGGTGTGCAAGGGGCTAGGCTTAGGTGCGTTAACACAGCTATCCGCGGTCGCGGTTCACCTATTGACGCCGAGCGCGAGACGAAAACGAAGAAACAGTAGGGTGAATTGAATTATACCATTGAAGGCTACATTTACTGGACAGTACTTCTCCTCTAGAAGCATTACAGCCTCATGGATTGTTCTCATAACCCATCATTATGGTGACCCGCGGCGGGTATGGGTTATGGGGTATCAGAGGGCTACCGGTTATGGGGTCAATTTCCCTATCCACCATGTCGGTGAATCTGAAAGGCTATTGGCTTCCATAGGTTATGGGTTATGTCAGGTATGGCTGATTTCATGTTTGACTGCAGCACGCCGCCTGACTTCATTACTCCTTGACCCAACCAAGCTCTGACACTTTCCCAAGGCATACCCCTTGAATTCATAGTTCTGCTAGAGTTTCGATTGAATGGGGTTGCGAGCAAAAGGGTGGCCCAAAGGTGTCAGGAAAAGAAGTGAAATATCAGAAAAGGAGTGAGATCTGTTCTTGGGATCGAGCGGGGCACCTGATTTGACCCACACGTTTGTTTTCATCCACGCCCACCCTTCCGTTTCTTCTCGCATCGCGCCTCTGCTTTGGTAAGGGTCCA
>JANDKE010001388.1:0-14736 GCA_027627275.1 Coprinellus aureogranulatus
TGGAAACAGCCGAGCTCAGCCCAGCCCGGTCGGGGTACGCGATAATGAGAGCTTTTGTACTTCACAGTTGTTGTCAGTATTGCGCAACGGACATGAGTAGAAGCACCCTCGTACGCAGCACACACACACGATCGAATTGATGAATGAGGCATGATGGGTACCAATGTCCCCGCGAAGACGAAGCAAACCTGAGCGAGCCTGGCGACGTTCCGCTTGAGAAAGGCCACCCAGTTTACACGGACTTCAAACAGACAGGCAAGGTGTATGACTTAGTTCAAAACACCCCTACCCCGAACGAATGAAGGGCAAGCACGAGTCGTCTTGGCCGCCTAAGAGTCGGACTTCATTGATCGAAGAAGGCCTGTAATGCCGTTAGCACTGCTCGCCCTCCTCAATGCATTCCTGATTGCACGGTCATCCAAGGGATCGAAAATGCAGAGGAACGAAGTTCCGGGTCAGGAAATATTCCTGCCTTTGTCGGCCATGGAAGGACCGTATGGGAGTCGCCATGCCCGGATTCGTTGAACATCGCAGACTGCTTCGAGGAGAAAGGCTCATGGAAGTGGGTCAGAGGATCGAAGAGAGGACAAAGGAATGTAACCAGCAGAGCCAATGTAGCAAGTGGAAGAGATTTTCGTGGAATGAGAAGGGTTGGAACACGAGGTTGCCCGCCAGTGCTGCACGTCGGCATCCTCGGCGAAGGTGTAGCCATTTCTACCAAGCGCAGACAAACAGCGCGTCTTCTTGGATCGAGTCAGATTTTCAGACTTCAACTTCAACTTCGTCATTTCACCTTATCCTGTTCAAGCAGGTTCTGTGTGTTTTCCATTGCTTACCTTCATTTCCAAAAGTGAGGTGAGTCGCTTCAGCTCGCTCGCGTAGCCGAGAGACCGATATACTTGCAAAATGCGACCCAGGAAACTATGGATCCTCGTAGTTCGGCTCTCTGGGAAGGCTAATGCTACGACAGTCCCANNTCCGACCAAAGGANCCACGCGCTCACTCTCCGGGTNGGCGCAAGTCCCATAGCCAGAACCAGGTGCACCCTGTCTGNAGGCTGGATAACCCCGACTGCCTGCATACTTGTTCGCCGATAACTGAGATATTGGCGGCACGATANCCCATCTTATCTACTTGCTCGTCCCGTTCCGGAGCTCAGCTGCGTGCTCAATCATGGGAGGAATATCTCTCTCTACACGCTCTNTGATGAACTACTTATGATTACGGCCATTACTTCGCGCCCGCTGTGAAGGCCTATGCTGCCGTGGATTCGCCGCACGCCCAGTCTTCGAGTCGGTAACCTCAAAGGCAAAAGACAACTCGTCTCCNGGATACATNTATGACTGGTCACTCTATTCGAGGCGCACTGGCCTTCGTAGCCCATCTTATCGGTTCACTCAATTCACCAACCATCTGCATCTCCGGCCCNAGGTACCATGAGAGGCGNNTCTTCTGGCGTGCGTTCCCTGATGTTTTGCGAACTCCATTCCTTCGATTCAGGGAAAGTGAGGGAGCGGGACTGCNTNCTGCGAGGTCTATGAGGCCAAGCTGATTGATCCTTCATCTTGGCGCCTTCTCAATGGTCCCGAAACNCAGTAATCATCTCTGCTCAGTCTAAGCAAAGAAACATATTCCCATAGTCTATGGAGAGCACATGGATACAACCCATATGTTGGTTGTATCCCGAGGAAGCTTCGTTCCTGGTACCACATGTATTTCGCCGTNTCTTACTGGGTGGTATGTCGTCTGTTTAAGCTCTCGTGACTTTGACCAACGCTGAATTCACCAATNGTNAGTTNACGTATCGACGGCGGCCCGGCACAGCACCACTCCCAACTGTGCATCNAGGCCGGTGAGGGTGGAGAGAGATGCTGAGGTGCACATGCTGNCGAGTAGCAAACCCCCGACTTAGCTCCTCTATCACGCACTCCTCCATGTCCATGGTGGCACGCCAAGGCATCCCATGCGGACTTCCATATCTCAAATGCGCGAAAGTGTGGAACTTGTATCCACCGTTGGACTTAATTCGGTCAGAAGAAGCTCAATCAGCTATCTCCAAACTTGCACTATCTCTAACGTACTATGGGACGCCTGTTATAAAGCCTTTCTACACCTGGGCCTGTACACCTCTGCTGCCTTTCTGCAGGCCCCCTCCTCCCCTCCTGAATTATCTTCGGCGTCCATTGGTCCGTTATGGCGTCCGTTGACGAAAGGCGACACCCGGCCTGCTGCCGAGAGGCGCGATACGACTACTTCGTACAGCGACGAGAACGTTCGAAGATACGAAGGTTGACACCGCCGAATCCATCAGGGGAGACGTTTACGAAGACGTTCGCGACATCGACTTGGGTGCGGACGGGAAGGAGCGGCCTATCGGTAAGACGTCGACTCAGCTCACACTGGCAGCGTCTTCGCTTGTCATCTCCACTCCTTCTGGTACTTATGAACTTGTTTATCAGAAACGGATATCGACGTAGCGACTCGCCTCATCTCGCTCGAGGATGACCCTACTCTGCCTTGCTTTACGTTCAGGATGTGGTTCCTTGGCATCGGTCTAGCCTGCTTCGGTGCTGTTCTCGGTCAAATCTTCGTAAGTTCATGTCCAAGATTTTCCGTGGAATGTCATTTGAATATCCCTCGACCTCAGTATTTCCGCCCTCAGACGGTCTTCGTCAGCCAGCTCTTCATTCAGATCATAGCCTATATCCTCGGTCGGGTCCTCGAGGAGATCATCCCCGGCCCTGGAAATGAATCTACACGTCTGCAAACCAAGGATACCCGCTTCTGGCGCTTCTTCAACCCTGGGCCATTCAGTGCGTCACCTTTTATTTCCTGTCGCATGTCGCACCGTGTATCTGACATGCCAACCAGACATCAAGGAGCACGTCGCGATTACTATCTTCGCATCCACCGCAGCAGACTCAGCTTTGGCCATTAACATCTTTGCTGCGGACGACCTCTTCTATGGCATCCAGGTATGGTCTCTAGCTTGCCGTTTGGGTTTACCCGTACTCATTCCGCCCAAGCCGAACGCTGCGATCGGAATTTTCACCTTGATTGGTAGGGTTTCCTTTCGCTGTGGAGATTTCAGCGCTCACCGACTTCGCGCTCTTCTTAGGCTCGCAGCTTATTGGTTACGGAATCGGCGGTGCGTAGCGATCTTCCTTCATGTGCTCTCTTTATCCAACCCGAATAATCACAGGTCTCATGCGCTCTTTCCTTGTGTATCCGACCTACATCGTCTTCCCCAACCTGCTGCCAACCGTTCAGCTGTTCGATGCTTTGCACCGAGGGAAAGGCATTTTCTCGCAGAAGAAGCGCGTTAGGTTCTTCTGGTCGGTGTTCGTTATCATCTTCGTGTGGGAGTGGTTCCCCGAGTACATCGCACCGTACGTTCTGCGTCTCTCTTTCTCCGTGACTATCATCTTGGATTTAGGCGCTGATGGGCACTTCCCTCTATGTAGGACTTTGACTGGAATTAGCGTCTTCTGTTTGGCCAACAGGGACAGCCCTTGGTTCACCCGCATTTTTGGTGGTGCGGCCGGAAACGAAGGTCTTGGTGCTTTCGCTCTTTCTCTGGACTGGAATTATGTTGGATCGGGAGGAGGGTCTATGGGTGCCCTCTTCACCCCTCTGTCGACTCAGCTGTCGCTGTACACTGGCACCGCGTTCTGCATGTGTGTACCCCCTTGTTATAACGCCTTCTACTCACTGATCAGGATCGCAGGATCACGTTTTGTGTATGCTTCTACAAGAACGTATGGAACGGGCAGAACTTCCCCTTCCTGTCTCAGCAGCTGTTCTACGAAAATGGAAAGAGGTATAACCAGACGCTCATCCTCGATGAGAACTTCCGTCTGGATCCTGTGAAGCTTGCCGAACAAGGTTTGCCCTGGTTCGCTAGCTCGCAGGTTGTTGCGAAGATTGGGCACAGTCTCGCTATCGGATCCACGATCACTCATGTTTTCGTCTGGTACGGAAAGGACATCATTGAATGTATTCGCAAGTACAGGGTAAGCATTTTCTTCGACATTTCGGTTGGGATAAGCTGCTGAGACTAGTTCAGAGGGGCGAGACCTACGACCCGCATCTGGCTAAGATGAAGGTGTATCGCGAAGTGCCGATTTGGTGGTACCTCGCGATGCTTGCTGCCTGTTTTGCCATGGCCATGTCGACCATCTACGCTGCCAAGTCTGGTCTCCCCTGGTATGTCCAACAAGCAATTCCGTTGCAAGTCAGCGTTGACGTGTACCTTTAGGTGGGGACTCATTGTCGCCCTCATACTCTCGACCATTTTCCTGCCTTTCGTCATCACTGTCTACGCTATCACTGGTTTCTCGCCCAACGTGCAGAACCTCATCCAGATGCTTGGTGCTGCGATGATCCCTGGTAACCCTCAAGCTAACATGTACTTCACGCTCTATGGATACAATACTCTGGACCAGGCGAGAGGATTGATTCGTGACCTGAAGATGGTGGGTAGGATTGATTCAGAGAGTTGTTGCATCCGGCTGACGGGTGACGATAGGGTCAATACACGAAGCTTCCACCAAGGGTTACCTTCACTGTACAGTCTTTGGGTGCACTCATCGTACGTCTATCCCTTGCAAGCCTGGATTCTGTTCTGACGCCTAGTCTTAGGGCGGTCTTTTGAACTACGTGATCATGAAGACCGTTATCAGTAGCCAGCGAGAGATCCTTCTCGAGGTGCAGGGTACCAACATCTGGTCAGGCCAACAAGTGCAGTCGTACAACAGTAACGCCATCTCATGGGGTGCTCTCGGTGATCGTCTTTACGCCCCTGGAGGCCGTTATGCCGTACGTCACGGCCACGTTTCCTGCTTTACGAACGAAGGTATTCTGACTACACATAGATCGTGCCGTTCTCCATCCTCATCGGCTTGGGGGTCCCTATCCCGTTCTGGCTTATTCACAAGCGCTGGCCGAAGCTGAAGGCAGATAAGGTGGTCACACCCGTCCTGTGCTGTACGTTCACGATGTCTCATCCCTTCTGGATGGCGATGATCAGGGGAGTAATTGACGTCCCCTCCTTCCAGGGACTCTCGGATACCTCAGCGTTGGCATTAACAGCTCAGTCTTCACGACCTTCATGCTCGCCGTATTCTCGCAGTACTATCTTCGCCGCTACAGGGCTACCTGGTTTAGGAAGTATAACTTCTTAGCATCGGCGGCTCTTGATGGTGGCACCCAGGTTATGGTCTTCGTATTTACATTTGCGGTAGCAGGCGGGAGTGGCAAGGAGCGTCCCATGCCAAACTGGGCACTGGTACGTACCCTTTCTGATAATCGCTCAATGATGCTCGCTGATATGATGATTTCATGAACAGAACCCTACTGGTAATCCAGACTACTGCATGAGGTTGACTTGAGAGTTGGCTCCGATACTTGAATACGACTATTGAGAAGGATTATGAAGAGCAGATACGCAAGTCCATGCTAATCTGATGTCACCGCGATTATGACATTCCCTGGATACATGGCAATTGTTCCGGCTAACTTGGCGCCGGTCCGGAAGCTATATGATAATGAGGTTTTAACGGGATTGATCCTGAGCAGCACGCTCAATCCTTGTCCTTTACTCATCTCTGGACCTTTCGACCTAATATGGACGGCGGGCCAGAATATCGCGGGCTTATGCGTAAGCAAAGAGGACAACGAGTAGCCCGATAGTGTGAAGTCCAAGGAAACGTTGCAGCAGAATGCGAGGGCAACATTTCGTGAGTAACGGTCTCCGTCAGCACTTGCTTACTCATTTCCTTGGGGTACCTCTACCGATCCCTCAACCCAACGATTTTTCTCTGTACCTTGTGGGTACGTCGCTGCGATATAAGATGGGGCTTCTACGCCCTCGATACCACCAATCACCCCAACCTTCGTTCGCCTACCATGTCCTCCACCCCAGCACTTTTCTCCCCTATCAAAGTTGGCAACGTCCAGCTAAAGCATCGCGTTGCTCTCGCCCCTCTCACTCGATTCAGGGCGACTCGCAGCACGCATGTGCCCGTCGTGCCATTGGTGAAGGAGTACTACGCGCAGCGTGGAAGCGTTCCGGGCACCCTCCTCGTTACTGAGGCGACCTTCATTGCCCCTGAAGCTGGTGGATATAGGTACGCCCCCGGAATCTGGAATAAAGACCAGATTAAAGCATGGAAAGAGGTGAGCTCAGGTTCTCTCTTCCCAATTGACTTTGGTCCTCAATACAGTGGTGCAAAGATCACCTCCGCAGTGCACGCAAAAGGATCGTACATCTTCGCCCAACTCTGGGCCTGTTGGGCGGGCAGCAAGCCCCGATATCCTCGCTGAAGAAGGCAACTATCCCTACGTCTCCGCCTCCGACGTCGCGCTCTCCACCTCCAAGTCCACCAACGCACCTCCACGCCCCCTCACCCACGCAGAAATCGACAAGTACTACCAACTCTATGCGACTGCCGCGAAGAACGCTGTCGAGGCCGGTTTTGACGGTGTCGAGATTCACGGAGCCAATGGGTACCTGATCGACCAGTTCTTACAGGACGTCAGCAATAAGAGGACTGACGAGTACGGTGGAAGCATTGAGAACAGGAGTCGGTTTGGATTGAGGGTTGTGGATGCGATTGTGAAGGCGATCGGAGCGGAGAGGACCGCAATCCGACTGAGCCCATGGGGTCGCTATCAGGGTGAGTGCCAGTACCGTTTTAGCCTCTTTCTAGCTTAACACTTGTTTTCTTAGATATGCGGATGGCAGACCCAGTTCCCCAGTTCTCCCATTTCGTGTCATCCTTGGCTCAGCAACACCCCAACCTCGCCTATGTCCACCTCGTTGAGCCCGCAAGGGGACCATCTATCGTCCCCAACGGCCCCAGGCACGGAGAGGAAGATCCTGCGGAACTCCTGAAAGAGTCCAACGACTTCGTTAGGAAGATCTGGGCTCCGCGTCCTCTGATTTCGTGCACGGAGTACACGAGGGAGACGGCTTTGGAGGTTGCTGAGAAGAAAGGAGATATCATTGGTTTCGGACGATTGTTCATTTCGAACGTAAGTGTTCCATCACATATTGCTATGCTCCTGGATCTAATCGTACGGTTCGTGCAGCCCGACCTGCCCTTCCGCTTGCAGCATAACCTTCCTCTCACCACACCTGACCAGAAGACGTTCTATACCCATTCCGATGAACCTACAGCAGCGCACGGATACGTCGACTACCCTTTCTCGAAGGAGTTCGAGGAGTGGCATCGTGCGAACGCTGCGCCTAAGAGCAGGTTCGTCGAGTATGCCACATATGCCGGTGTCGCCAGCCTGATTGCGTACAACGTCCTCAGTCGACTCTGATTTATGGACTTACAGGGACTTGTAGAGTAACCTAATTACAATAGAGTTCAAACTGTTAAAACGTTAATGGACGATTGATACCCATAATCCTTTGATGCTATCGGTGTGACGATTTGACGTCCCTGGAGAAGCATAGTTCCTCGTCACATAGAACTCTCCAATGAATGTCTGAGGACAGGATATCGCAATGGAGGACCGGAAGAAAGGAGGTGGCTGTCAGAGCCAGGCAAGGAGAACAATGGGCGTTAATCTGAGTTTCAATCACCTCCGGCACCTACCACTGCCCCTTTTGTCTAGTAGCACCAAACTTATTGCTTCCTCATTGTAGCCACCTCAGCAACGAGTGTTTGCAAGCCGGCAGTGTACAGATAGCAACGTGTGGTCAAAGGAGGTTTATTTCCCGAGCCAATTTGAAAGGATACAAGGCATGCCAGACAGTGGTCAATGGGTTCTTTCATGAAAAGTATGCAGAGAGTGTGTACTCCACTGCAGTTCCACAGCGTTCAGAATCCATGGCAACGAAGCAGGGTGGGAATGCCACAGGCGCCTAACACTGACGATCCTATAAGAGCGTCAGCAAAGCAAGTAAGTCCACCAGGTCCCAACTCACCCTTTCTGTACCGCGCCGCATACTAGTCCCCTTCCACCCCAGCACTCGAACGCGCACTCGCCTACATTACTTCATTGATTTGCAGAGCCAAGTCGACAGTCAACCTCGAAGCATAACAGCATCATCCCTTCGTCGGTCCGACATCGTAGCTCCTTTGACCTCACCACCGACAGCGTCGTTGCGAGATGAGTGGCTATTCGCCCCTCTTCTTCGAGGCTTCCGCCTCCCC
The DNA here is from genome assembly GCA_027627275.1 of Coprinellus aureogranulatus. Classification (NCBI taxonomy): domain Eukaryota; kingdom Fungi; phylum Basidiomycota; class Agaricomycetes; order Agaricales; family Psathyrellaceae; genus Coprinellus; species Coprinellus aureogranulatus. The sequence continues at coordinate 8,169 of JANDKE010001388.1, forward strand.
CTACAATGGATTATTGTACGCTGCTTTACCACAGGCGGGTGGGTTCAACAAAGCCGTTGGATCTCCTGTTCGCAGCGGCACCCCTGCCAACTACGGTATCAGCTCTCATTTCGTGGGCCGTAAGTTGCGTCACTAGGTGTCCTGGTCAGAGCCCGCCCTAACATTTGTTACATGCTGTTAGTTTCGGGAGGAAAGGGAAATATCCCTCAATTCGCTCTGATGGCCTGGATTAAAGGTTTTAACAAGAACGAGGACAAGGCGAGGGTTACTGGGCCTTGGACGTACGGAGCAGATAAACAAGGCACCAATCGTTGTATTGCGCAGCCCAAGGCACTGAAACCTGGCACGGTCGAAGACACCACTGAACGCCTTCCTACTCCGCCACCCATTTATCATCGTTCAGTCTGCAATACGTCGCCTCCCCCAACTTATCCCGAAGCTCCGGGTTACCTTCAAGATACCACTACCAGATCCACTAACGAAGGACCGTTCCTCTTCACCCCTTTCAACGATACCCCCACACCTGTTGGCAAAGCGCGGTGGAACCAGGGACAGAAAACCGATGACCACCCCATGCTCGGTTGCCGCATCGAAAGGCGTCGGGCCAACGCAAGAGAGCAGATAGCGCACCCAACCGACTGTCGTTGGCATGCGATCCTTGGAAAGAATACCGGGAGGACTCGGATCGACCGCCTGTCCTGTGCCACCGCTTTCAGTGAAAGCGGTGACAAAAGAAAGAGCGCTGGTCTTGAGAACCCGGACCTCGATGACCTCGACCTCGTTCAAATGCCAGCCTCTGTGGAAGACTTCCAGGATTCATGGGTAAACCATGTAGACCGACGGCACGATCCGTCGGTATACATGTTTTACCGACGCCCTGACAGTGCTTGGTCAAGCTGGTGGCCACCCAGCAGCACCTGGATTGGCCCCAACGCCCCGAAAGAGCTGCCCAATCCGGAATCGTTTCAGCGCCCTGAGTCGTTAGAGGGTCCGTGCGTCGAGTACGAGGTCTAGTGGGAGGTGTTGGCGGGGAACGGTTGAGGGGATGGTGGTTGTTTGTGACAAAAGGACGATCGGCCATGATTTTCCGATTTGAAGCTCGCGGACGGCCGATCTACCGCCGTGCTTGAATTCGAACCCTCTCCTGGACAATTCTTTCTTTTGCTTTCATGAATGCACAGTTCAACGAATTGTGCGATGCATTGACTTTTATCCCAGTACCAAGATTCTTCTCATTCTTCTCCGTCTGTATTGTTGGTTTTTGTTGTCCCTCGTGTTATGTATTGACCAGGTAGCTCGATGAATCAATTCCGGACTTGTACTCGTCTGAATCTCTTCAATTGACAGCTCAAGTCAGCGTCCCTGGACACAGTCGCCAATAGATGAACTGAGTGCAGCACAGTGAGCCATGACACGTAGTTGCAGTACGGAAATGAGCATGACGACCTGTGGAGGTGCCACACTAATACGTCGGATAGTGTGTTGATCGCCGGACGACGGGCGCTTGTTTTTTATTGTCTTCGGAACAACGCTCTCTAGGCAACCCGGTCTCTTGAGTGCTGACGGCATCCTGCCAATCAGGTCTCCACGAAACTGACTTCGAGGCGTCTTTCTGTCCTTGAGATACAACAACCGTGAGCCTACACTGACTACTGCGAAGTATTGCAGTCCTCGACGATCTATTATGCACGTTAGAAAGACTTGAAGCTATGGTAACGGCCAATGCAGCGCCTCATCCTGTTCAGTAGCAATATAAGGATCTCGAGTAGTGGCTCAGAATGCACTAACAACTCTCCCTACAATCGACTGCAGCCCATACACACAACGACTGCCTGTCTAACCCAGCGACTCGGGATGGCATCCCGCATCCCTTGTACCCGGTTTCCTCGGATTCGCACACTTCCATTCCCGCTGCTCGAGCTATCCACTTCTACGAAACAAAGAAGTATCTTTACCCCGACATCGCGGCTATTCCAGACCCTCTTGGCCACCCTCCTGGGGCGCGCTCTGCTGAGCGCGACGTCTACTATTGGGGGCGAAGGTACCCTGGGACCGGAAACGGATGGAATCGATGGTAAGGGTTTCTCGTGTATTCTATATATGCAGTGGAACCCAAATCTAACCTATTTTCTGTCTGTGTAGATGAGACGCGGCGAACCCTCACCGGATCTTCGAATTCGAGACGGCGCAATCCTCTTTCCAGATTCAACTCCCGCGTCCCCAAACCCATTCCCCGAGACGCCACACTAGACTCTGTTCCTTCCAGAAGCAGTGGTTGCGATTTAGTGAGACCTAGTGAGGAAGCATCCGTCGGAGGAGAATCCAGTCCCAACGAGGCCCTGTTCACACTGGAAGACCTCCTGGACGAGGAGACTGGAGGCAATTCGACGAATGTACCCAAGGCACGCCGCACTTCATCTCACTATGAATACGAGCCCGACTCCTCTGGCCAAACTCGCTCGCAATCCTCCCAAGCTCATCAGACTGGCTCTCTCGACGATACAGGGAAGCCAACCAGCAACTCGTCGCCTCCCACTCGACAGTCGAGTGACAACAGCATAGATTCTCAGAAATCTATCCCCACTCCGCCCTGTTCTCGAGATGGAACGCCCAACTTCCACTATCAAGGAGATTCCGTTATGCGACGAGCTAGGCGGAACAGGTCTGAGGAGGACAACCCCAGTCCTGCGGTGACTACACTTCACTACCCAGAGCAAGAGGATGACGCGAAGGAGGGAGACGTGGATGAGACGCTCAGAGTTGAGGAACGAGTTGCCTCTCCTGCCTCGACGATAGCTACAGAGCTCATCGATTCTCCCGGGCCAATACGAGGTGAACTCGTCGATTCTGCTCCCGCAACTCCGAATGACGGCGCCGAGGCAAGAGAACCCGCCCCTCCTGCCATGCAGGTGTTTGTGTCGCCCAGGAGCCAGACACATTCGAACATCTACAATCGCCCCTTCACGTACAAGGTCCTCCGAATCCACGGGTCCCAGTGCCTCGTCAAGATTCTTGCTTCCTTCTCCAAGCCCCGATCCCAGATCAAGAGAGTGTCCTGCAAAGTCGTCACTCAATTCAACGCGTACAACGGAGAGGACTCGGGAGATTGGAACGCGGAAGACCTGGAGGCCGTGCCCACCATAGCCTCAAACACGTACTATCCGTCGAACGAAGTGGGCTCGCACATTGTCTTCACTCTTCACAGGCGGGGTCCGTACGGCATACCCAGCGCCATTGAGTGTATTGCCCGCATCGAGCAGATCCTCTCCCCCATAACGGCGCTGGACATAACGGAGACCTTCCGATACGTCTTCAAAGAGCCAAGCGACGGCGACATCTACATCGAGAACGACCAGTCTGGTGCCACAGCGTTCAAAGTGTACAGCATCATAGGGGCAAAGGTCGACCGCTACTCTGGCGGGGGGCTGGACATGTTGCGATCGTTGGCGACAGGGAAGGTTGCAGGGAAACGTCGGCAGAACGGCCTCGTGAGGTATGACGAGCGTCGACCGTACCGCATTGTGTACTGCATGCCCGCGAAGCATAAAGAAAGCGATGAAGAATTCCGGGATACGTTGAAGGACTGTCTTGAATCCGATATTGCGCGGTCTCGTCGGGCGAGTGAAGTTACGGAGCTGCGATCCCTGTTGGGCAAACCGGAGAAACAGCAAGCAGAAGTGGATACGGACGGGGGTTTAGCCAAGGCGGGAGACGTCAAAGACGCGAAAGAGCGTGCGCCGCCGACTTCTGGCAAGGGGAAGGCGCCACCATTACGGTCCTGGAACCACTGCGAGAAGCTGGGTCAGTGGGAGTCGATAGGTCAGGGAAAGGTTGGGAAAGTCTCGAAGGGGAAGGAGAGACTGGAAGAGGAAGGATCGGAACAAGAGCAGGGTGCTTCGGTGATGCGTCAGCCGGATTCTACCTCGCTGGGAGTAGCTAGTCAGTCCTTCCAGGAGCCCACTGGGAATCTGGTGGACTCCCCTAGAAGTCAGGGCCTGTCAAGCACATTCAACAGCCCCATCGACGGCTGTAACCCGCTTCTTGTGCCGTTCCCACCACCTGACAACAGTCGGTATGGAATGCCAGGGTGTGCTTCTCCAGATGCAATGGAGAGAGGGACAGAGGTCGAGGTCGCTGCCCATTGGGACAATCTGGCTGTCGAAGAAAGCAGGGTCTCCCCAGCGGGTTCTTCCAGTATGATGAGGGTAGAAGTCGGGGGCAACATTGGACTTTTCACGAATGGGGTAGGTGGAAGGGAGCTGTTGGTGGTGGAAACTGGAGGCAGTGCTTGGTTACAGGTGGCCGGAGTTGGGGGAAGTGAGCTAATGGGGAATGCGGGAGTAGGAGGAAGAGGAACAAGGGCGGCGATTGCAGGGGTGGTGAGGTTTGTGTCGGCGCCGACCTCCTCGCCATAGCTCAAAGTTGGGGATGGTGCACGGGTTGAAGCATCGATGTCAATGGGTTCATCGATGTCCATGCTAGTAGGAAGGTTGGCGGGGACTGGGTTCGGAATGCTGGCGGGGACGACGCTGCTCCGCGGCTTCTTGTTGCTGGAGCTTGACTCTGTTGCTGGCTTCCTGCTCTTGCGCTTCCGGTTACCATCGACGGCAGCCTGTTGTTGAGTGGCTGCCTGCGCCTGCAAAGCGAGCTTTTCAGACTCAAGCTTCGCAAGCCGAACTGCAGAGCGAAGTGACTCCTGTTTATCCTTCCAGAATTTAGAGTATATATCGCGACACATCCGTTGGACCTTCCAGTTGTTGAAGGCATAGGAAAACCGGATATCCTTGGCGCGCATCGTAGCGACAATGCGCTCCTTTACACTCGCAGGGTTCTTTGTATAAGTTGGTGTGAGGTTGGCAGACTCATCGTCGATGTCAATGAGGGTGTCGCGAATGAGATCGGTGAAGCTACAGGCTTCTCGCAGGGTACACGACGTACCCTCAAGGTCAACGAGGTATGAAAAAGAGTGTGAGCGGGTGTCAAGGTCAACCTTTCCCTTCTGCTTGCCGTCGCCCTCGTCGCCATCTTCAAGCTTGACAGCGCCAGTGCCACCAGTCTTCTTGGCATCCCAATCAGAAGAGTGGTAGAAAATCTTCTTCTGCTCTTCGGGATTGGTAGGAGCAGTCCAATTTACGGTGGGGGTCACAGATGCCGGTGGAGCGGTGCTCGGCGCAGCAATGACCTGCCCCTGAAGGACTGGGCGTAAAACATCAAGAAGCTTCTCAAACTGCTGCCTATTGACCAGTCAGCTCACAGTGGAGTGAACGAAATATCGGAACCTCACTTGAGAGCTGTGTTCGCTGCTCGCAACTCACTGTTCTCTAAAGACAGCTTCCTGACTGCTTCCTGGAGTCCATAGACCCCACCAGCACAGTCTCGCGCACCGATAGGCAGAGTCGGGTCAAAGCTCGATGGCTGCAGATGGGACAGTCAGCTCACCACCGCACATGAACAGAGCCACCCCTCACCCTGCGGCTTCCTGGCTTGTTAGCCTCAACATCGTATTTGTTGGGGGGACCACCTAGTGAAGTTTCACATATCAGAAAAATGAAAAGAGGACTCAAAATAGCAAGAGCGTACCCATGAAGAAGTCGGCATCCCACTGCGACTCGGCTGGCGACAGGGTCGTATTTGACATGGAAGAGTCGAACGACATACCCTGGAGCAAGACAGATTCTTCAGTGCGGTGCATAGACATGGTCGCGTTGGTGGTGAGGGTTGCAAAAAAGAACTGACAGCCGTCCACGAGAGAAGAAAGATAGTTTGCTAGTCTTTGCACAGGCTGACGCGCATCATTCTGACGGCGCGTTCACCCTTGCCAGAAAAGCGGATGATCCTTCCATATGCAGAAAGGTGTTTGAGCCTGGAGGGCTATGTTGGGGTTGCCAGTGGTGCCCAGATTCCGAGGGTGGTGGAAAGCGATCTTGGGAATGCCAAAACATGGGATCTGCGTCTTGACGGAGATTTGGGTGAGGTAGGACTCGGGAAGTTGGGATCACGGTGATGACGGATGGTTCAGGGATGGGAGTCGCGGTAGTGGATGCAGCGGCATGTGCAGCACATTTTGGAATGAAGACGAGGGGGTAATTGGGATAGGAGGTGTGATCCTGAGAAGTTGTGAAGTAAAAAGAGCGACAATGGAGACGATCCAAAGAGACGAGGGAACAGAGGTGAGGTAGTTGTTAGGACTTTGAAGGAACGGCAAAAGCGAACATCTGGCCCTTCAGTGGATGCACAGAAGGGGCCGAGTCGATGCAAGAAAAGGTTGGTGAATCGTCGACGCAATGTATCCGCGCCGAATTGTTCTCGATGCCAATGAGAGTTTGGACGACGCAGTCGAAGCAGGAGACGTCGTATTCGAATGACTTGGCAATGGCGTATTCGCAGTCGAGGATGCCGATGAACGATGGGGAGGATGAGTCAGGGTGGGATCTGAATGAGAGGTGGAGGGTGCTTGGCGATGGTGCTGTCCAAAGTTGGGGATCGCGGCGGTTGTGACGGATGGTTTGGGAACAGGAGTCGCAGCGGTGGAAGCGACGGCGCGTGCAGCGAGAAACCCGTTATCTGG
>JANDKE010001389.1:0-14733 GCA_027627275.1 Coprinellus aureogranulatus
CGTCGCAGTCTGCTAGCTCAGCAAATGACTCTTCGCGTAGGTAATCTACGAATGGCCGTGGCCTGCATAACCAGCAGTAATGGTGCCTGACAAAGGATCGTGGTGGCGGATGCGTGAGAGAACGAAGCGACATTAGGTCAGATCTAAATTTGAGGAGGTCGTCCGTTGAGGCGAAGGGAACTTTGGGTCCATTGTCTGAGTCCGCCCCAAGGATCCATTAGTCGCTAGTTACGAGCAGAAGGATTGACAACGCACCTTTCAGTATGCCAACAATTCTTTTCGAAGCAAATGAACGCCAATCATCCTCGCTTACATAGTGCACCCTGCTTCGAACCTCCGAGGTCAAAAAGTCAGTCAAAGATTTATGATAAATCGTGACGGGCAAAACCCGGTCGTCGTGATGTGGGATGGATAGAAGGGAAGCGAGGGGTGTGAGGATGTAATTGAACTCTCCTTCTGTCTCCTCGAAAAACTTTCTCCAGAAGTGCGAAGGCAGCGGGTTCCCAAAATTCTCGACATTCTGAAAGCAGTGTATCCACATCACGGCTACACGAGGATTGGGACTGCGAGCGATGACGTGGGCATACAATGCATCCAGCAGCGCAAAGGGGTTCTTCGCCCCATCCTTTGCTCGTGCAACTTGTAGGATGTCGTCTAATTGCTTCTGTGGAAGGCCCGATCCTACGTAGCGAAGGATAGTGGAAGGGACAATGAACTGCCCCGAAGACATCTCAACGAGTTGGTCAATGTCCTTCTCGCCAGGCCACAAGATGTCGGAGATGCCAAATCGGCGTCGAATATCCGCGAATTTCGACTGGAGGAAGCGTCTGATGTCGGCGTCCGGATTATACTTCGAGTCCAAGAACAGGGTAATAGTGGAGCCTTGAGGGGCATCGTCGAAGAAGTCCTTTATGACACGCTCGGGGCGACTAGCAATGAATATGCGGAAGGGGAAGGAGGGATCGGTGGCAAGGACAAGGAGTATCTGGAGAATTTCAAGTTGGTCGCCTTCGTCCGTCCGCTGCAGCTCCTCTCTCTCAGTTTCGTGGTGCTGAACCGCTTTCACTTCGTCCAATCCATCGAGAATGATACCAGGCGGCCAATTCGACGTATCACAGATTCCCTGAATCGCACGAAGAGGGCCGAGGATGAGGCACTCGGCTTGCTCCAAGATGCGCTTTCGGAAGATCGATGGATTTCTCTCGATCGCAATGGAGAGCTGGCTCTTGTATTCATGGAGGGAGTCGAGTAGGGCGAGCTGATACGCCAGCGTCGTAATCAGATATTGCTTTGACCGCCGATTCGCCGATCCCTGGAATGACGAGAAGAAAAAGCTTGCAGCAAGGAGCCCGCAACTCTTGCACGTTTCCGCAACCGATCCGACTATGGCCGTCTTCCCGCATCCTGCTGGCCCTCCAAGCCATATGATCTTCTTCGACGGCTGGAGTTTGTCACCATCCCTAATGAGGCTGAAAATCTCCCCTTGAATAGCCTCCCTTGTCTCTGGCGCACATGCCGGCGCGTCGCAACGTTCGTCTGAGTCGTGGGCCGCACCATGCGATACATGTGGGTCGAGATCTAGCGCCCTTGGTCAGCGAATACGAAGGATTCATGAGTTACGAAAAACACTCACATTCGAAGACGGTCTTGGAAGAGCCAATGCTCCGCATGCTGGTGATATTTTGCTGCCCGATCTTGATGTTCCCAGCGTTCGGGTAAAAGCTGACCTGACCACATTCCGGTGTGACGAGGGCGGGAGGCGAGGTCGCTGGAGAAGGCGCTACCACAGGCGCGGTGTGATAGAGGTGGTGTTGTGGTGGTGCGCTACGCTCATTATGCTCCGTGTCTCCGCTTGTCGGAAGTGCTTGCCTTCCATCCTTGGGCCGTCGGAGACTAGCCTTAATCCGGCGGCGGAGGCGACTTAACCAAGCCATGGTGCCCTTGAGCTATGAGGCAGGCCGAGAGAGTAGGAGTTCGACTGGAATAGGAGGGAGGTGCGTGTAGTACAGGAGAAAGAGGCGCTGGAAGCGCGGTTGTTCAAGCCTCGCGGCCTCCTCGTGTCCGCCATCCGTAAATGGGTTCCTTCCATTCAGATATGAAGTGTGCCATCGCTGAATGCGGTGTTTCATTTAATCTGGAGAAATGAAATTTTAATGTGATCGTGGCGATGGGCACTCGACACGAATGCTGGAGACAGTGTGAAGCGGGTGATATGATGTAGTCCGTGCTGAGAGGAACACAGGAGGGTGTGCATCGACGGTCGAAGATCGTTGGACATGCTGGGATACACCAAGCATTGGTTTAGCTTGGCTCCGAAGCGCGTCATACCAGCTCCAGACTTCTTGCTTCCCCTCGACACGTATTTCAGATGGCGGCCGGTTTGCAGCGAGTAGGGAGGATGGGGAAGCTGAGGTGTCGACCCTGTCTCCACCCTCCATGTCGCCAGGCAGTCTCAAGTCAAAGTCCACCGACTGCAATGCGCATCGTAGTCCAGAGACAGTACTTTGCGGCACAGGAAGTAACCAGCTGAGAGTAATCATTGGTTGGTGTAAACTGTGGCACACTCTGTCAGAGTCAAGAAAAATGAGGAGGTGCACGAGGTGCACCGCGAAAGCTGAATGATGATTCTCGTACCTGATCTAAACGATATACCCAACAAGGACTTCAACCTCGTCCCGGAGCATGCGCTCTCTCTCCTTCCTCGAAATCAGACCATATTCGATATCCTCTTCATCGATACTCTTCCATCCATCATACTATCCCCTCACCTTGGGCGACGTTGCGCTCCTCGATGCTCAGCCTCCTGCGGTATCCCATTGAGGGCACGTCCAGGAGTGCTTCCGTAACACACTGGCATGGGTAAATCAACTATCGGCAGATCTCCAGTCTAAGGAACATCCGCTAAGTATAGGCTGCGTGCTCGAGGGCGACAAAGGGTGAGCTAGGCGAAGAAGATGCAGGTTAAGGTCAAGGAGCAGCGCCGTGGCGGTGATCGGCTGGTGTCCAGCTATGATCCGTTCGCTAAACCCCAACCCTAATCGCGCCGGAAGGGTTGGCTCTTGACCACCAACCCTTTTGCATGTTTCGCTCAGGACCCTAGGGACTCAGGAAATTCTAATCGTGGAGCTTCGTCGAATGTATACGGCCCCATTCCCCCTTGGTGCACGCGAGCTATCCCTGACGCGGAGGAAGTGCATGTTTCGGGCTGCATTCTAGGGACTGGGAAAGTCTGCCACTTAGGATGGAAGTGGTTCCCCGTATTACCTGAGAATTAGAGGTAAGCACAGACCAATGGTTTGTATGCTAAATGCTTCTCATTCCTTTCAACAGGTCGAGCGTGCTCGTAAGATCCAGCGTTTCATGTCTGAGCCTTTCCAGGTCGCACAGGTCTTCACTGTTCTTGAGGGCAACCTCATCTCTCTCAAGGACACCATCCGTTCCTCGAGGAGATCCTCTCTGGTGTCCATGTCAACCTCGCCGAATCTTCCTTCTATATGACTAGTACGATCGAGGGGACGTCAAGACGAAGGCTGAGCAGCTCGCTAAGGCCTAGGGGATCGGCAACTAAGCATTACCTTCACACTCGTTAGATTGATTGAACAAGAAGAGGCTCTCACCGACGCCTTCACCAACCACCTCGACGTCTACGCTGGGATTCCTATCCTTGCTCGGCGGATCTGCAGAGTTTATCCGCAAGGCCTCTGATTGCAAAGCTTCGATGGGGGCCGCCGGAAATATTCAAAAAGCACGCGATACGATATAGCTACTTATCCACCACAGATCCCCAAAACAAAATCGCGCCTAATCGACCTCAATCTCTTGAGCAAGGTCATAACCGAGAACACCCTCTACACCTGGGACAGTTCTTCAGGCCTCAGGCCTCAACGGCAATCATTGAAGCGCTAAAGGATTGAGATTCCGTCCGTGGTTTGAAGTTGGACCACAGATGCCCCTCTCCGGCCAACACTCTCGTGTGCGTGGTGGTCGAACGTTGGGCAATCTTGATTCAGAACAGCACAGTGGATGAGTGTGGGAGAGGAATAGCGCGTAGGAGCCAGCGAAAACGCGGCCGAGAACGCACGCGTACGTTGGTGTAAGTTCCGTGAAAGCCTATGTCATTCACGGAACTTAACTACCCAGAGTTGGTCACCCTTTGACTCTTGTCAGCCCTTGAGGCCCTTTCGCCGACCTTTTTTTATATTCATTCCCAAATTCCTGGCACCCGAAGACCTTTTCCGAAGCATGAATCCGCACACATTCCAGTGGCTGCATGATAGTCGTACCGAGGGCAACAGGATCCACCCGAATGGCTGTCGTGCGGGTGCGAAATTGGTGCCCTGGAGCTGATAGTGTATACGTAGGGATACTCAAGTAGAGGCCCAGCGCTGGGTAAGGCTCAAATATTGAAGAAGCGTGCTACTTTTGAAACCCCACGACAACTCAACGATGAGACGATTCCGCACGAGCACTGGTGGTAATAATTGCCGCCCTTTTTCTTCGTCGCATTGGCTTAGAAAATGTTGGCCGGTATTGTTGTGCATGTGCATTCGAAGGACGCTGACAATCGTCGCACTTTGTCCCTTCGTCGAGGATCTTGAATTTTTGTTCAAATTGCCTGGTGGAGAGACTTGACAGCCCTTTGAGGGGCTGTGCGTCCAACTCGTGGACGCACCACCCCAGGGCCCAGGCTTCGTCCAGTATCCCTTTCCTCCAATGGGTGCAAGCGGTGTGGCAAACATTATTGGAACTTCTGCTAATGGGGATGCACTGGGAGTGTACAGCATAAGCAACACTTGATAGCCATCCCGCTTGTCAGGACTCACCACATTGAAATGCATGTTACAATATAATCCCCCAAGCATGACTGTTGTGGGCCCGGAACCGGACTGCCACACTTCAAGACTTGTGCTATATTCTCTGAGGATAAAGCGTGTCCATGAAGCCACATCGCAGGTGGCTAATTCTGCAAGAGATCCTTCGCTCAAGTGACGGAGGAAAAGCGAGAACTTGCTCCCCGGGCTCGAAGCGTAGTTATCCATGGGGACAGGGAACAGTTCCAAAGACAGTAATGTGGATAGAAAGTCGTGGAGGTCATCCGACGAGGACAGAGGTATCTTAGGCCCATCATCTGGGTTGTGCTTGTCGTTAGCCGGTGACCACAAGTACATAGAATGATTGAACACGTACTCCGAACAACACTGACATATCTCCCAGCAGCAAATTCATGCCACGCCTCTTCCCCTACATAGTGCTCCCCACTTCGTACAGGAGAAGTCAGAAAGTCGGTGAAGGACTTATGATACATCGTCACAGGTGAACGCCGACCATTGTAGGGTGGAATGGATACAAGGGAGGCGAGGGGTGTAAGGAGATGGTAAAACTCCCCTTCTGTATCCTCAAGAAATGCCTTCCAGAAATACGCCGATGGTTTCTTGAAATTTTCGCCGGTGATGCAGCGTATCCAGGTCACGACCAAGCGAGGGTCAGGGCTGCGGTTGATAATATGGATATACAAAGCATCCAGCAATGCGAATGGGTTCTTGGTCCGATTCCTCATTCGTCCGACCTGCATGATGTCTTCTAGCTGTCTCTGAGGAAGGCCGGACTCGACGTAACGCAAAACGGTTGTCGCGACGATGAACTGCCCTGAGGACATCTCCACGATTTCTTCAATGACCTCTTTACCAGGCCACGAGGAGTTGGAGATACCGAACCGACGCCGAATCTCTGCAAACCGCGACTGGAGGAAACGTTCGATGTCGGCGTCAGGGTTGTACTTCGAGTCTAGGAATAGAGCAACGGTTGAGGGTTGAGCAATGGTCTCGAAGAAGTTGGATATGACGCGCTCGGGCCGACTGGAAATAAATATACAGAAGGGGAAGGCGGGGCAATTGGCGAGGGCGTGAAGGACTTCAAGGATCTCAAGCTGATCAGCGTCATCTGTACGCTCCAGGCCCTCTCTCGTGGCTTCGTGGTACTGGACCGCCTGCACTTCGTCTAGGCCATCCAAGAGGATACCCCGTGGCCAAGTTGATGTGTCGCACTGTCCGTCAACTCGGACGGAGAGAAGTGGATCAAGGATGAGACATTGGGCTTGCTCGAGGAGGCGCTTCCGGAAGATTCCCGGATTCAGTTGGATTGCGGCAGAGAGTTGGACTTTGTATTGATGAAGGGCCTGGTGTCCCGCGAGATGGTATGCCAGGGTAGTGATGACACACCGCTTTGAACGTCTATCCGCCGATCCCAAGTAGGATGAGAAGAAAAAGGTTCCGGCGAGGAGGCCTGTTGCCTTGCACGTTTCTGCCACCGATCCAGCAATAGCCGTCTTTCCGCACCCAGCCGGTCCGCCTAGCCATACCATCTTCTTCGGCTCATCAAGCTCGTCGCCACGCCGTATGAGGCCGACAACCTCATCCTAGATAGCCTTCCTCGTCTCTGGCGCACATTTCGGGGCATCACAGCGCTCGTCTGAGTCGTGGGCCGCTCCGTGCGAGACGTACGGCTCAAGATCTTTCTCCTCGTTAGCATGAATCTGGGAGGCAAGAGGATGCCCTTACGTTCGAATACCGTCTTCGAAGATGACGACTGGGGATGACTGTGACTGACTTGGATGTTCTGCTGTTCAATCCTGAAATTGTGGGCATCTGTGAAGAAGCTCATGGCGGAGTCTCGAGCTTGAGTATGAGAACACGAGGCGGGTAGAGCTCGCGATGGATCACCGGGCTGTGACAGAAACATGGGCTGCCTTTGACCAGCGGCACGCCCGCCTCGCCTCCGAAGAGCCCCCGCCCAAAGCTTACTGTGGCAACAAGTCCCCAGGATACGACGAGCTCACATCGGTCTCGCGCTCCTAGCGAGAACCCGGATCCGCCATTTTCTCCCAAATCTGGAATGGTCACGGAAGGCAGCAGCGGCAATGGGGGAAGGTCACTAGGGAGGGCTTCTCTTCGGCGTATGAAGTCGGCGTCGAGCTTGAAGTCTGGGGATGAGGGTGGAGGTACTGAGGGGAAAACGAAGAAGAAGAAATCGAGCAATACCTTTGGGATCTTTGCATCTGCTTTCCCTTGATTTATCGCTTGTATTTAGAATGTATCTGTAGCTTTGATTTGGGCTTGTTGGAAGCGGTTTCCGGTGCTAGGATGTAAACGTAGCTCAACAGTAATAAATTGTATCCATTTCCGTATGGACGCACTGACTACCTACCGCTTTTCAGACCGTGACATCGTTCTTGGAAGGGAAACAATGCATGGCTGCTGTAACGGCAAAGTCGCCACTTAGAAAGACGGTAAGTAGGTAAGTACGTACGGAGCAGCATTTACAATTTACAATGAAATACATCGAAGTAAATGGAAGCATTCAAAGCACAGGAAGGGCAGAGGGAAAGTCTTGTATCCGAGGAGCAACCCACATCTAAGCCTTCTCTCCGCTCCTTGATGCTAGCGCCTGAGCCGCAAACTGCCTTCTCATTCCCTGGAAGTTCTTCACCATCAAATGCACGTCTTTCCACAACTGCAACGTCTGGTCATTTTCCTTCTTCCTCCTAGCCACAATATCCATTGATACCCCGCCCTCCATCGGATCAGCCGCATTAGCAAGTTGTTTCGAATGTTCCTCAAAGGCACTCGTCATATCTTGCAACTGCGGGAATAGTCTGTCCACAAGAGTGGCGATGGACACCGCACTGGAGACAGGCGCGTTGGTAGGGCGGTACTTGGGCGTGATGAACAATCGTTGTAGCGGGTGTCCAGGGTAACTGGGGAACGCTCCAAGGTCTGGCTCTGGCACCTCCGCCAGGGTGAGCATTATCCGAAGGAANGTCAAGGAAGGGTGGTTCACAGAAATATCNTTGAGGCTCTCCAAAGANGGGAGGACGAGGTTGTGATGNGGCTGGTTCGTAAGAGGCCTAGGTTGCAGCGAGAGTAAGCGAAGNTTCCTGAGCTCNGTGGCGTGCGTGACGAGTTGTANAGTCATATCCTGGGCTATGAAGGGGATGTTGGCAAGCTCGAAGTGGGTGAGGTCGTGTAGCTTNGAAAAGGAGTGGAACAGNCCTTCGGGAGTACGCAAGTTCGGATCGTCTTCCCACTGTTCCAACTCGTCCTCGAGATCCGCGATGTANGTNGGCTCNTCCATCGCCACCGCTATCCCTTGGATGTTCGTTGACCGCTTGGCGAGGATATCGAGCGANTGTGGTACAAGGAAGACGCCTTGCGCGGGAGCTATCCGGATCCTCGGGATTCTGGCAGTGAACTTGAGGAGCGTCGGTGAAGCGAAGAACGCCGTAGCCCAGAAAACGAAAATTCCATCGCCGTCGATCCGCAGTTCCTCTAATTTAGCCTTCCCTTGCTCTTTACTNTACTCGTCCAAATGGTGCCCTTCGACAGGCATNATAGAGGTCCCTGAATTTCCTCTGCTGAGCAAGCGCAAANTCTTGAGANAGGGGANGGCATTGATGGTAGCAAGGTGCTCCAATGGCGCGGGCGACGCAAAGGAGATGGTCAACTTCGTCAAGGAGCNGAAGTGAGGGTACGACNTCGTCATCGTGGGCTCCAATGGTGAAAAGACNGCTAGGTCGGTTAGTGAAGGNGCGTTGCAAGCGAACGCAGTCATGAAGGACGTAATTTCCTTCTTCTTGAGCCCGTCGTACTTGTTCTTGACAGTGAAGTCCTGGATTGCGACCTTTTGCAACCCTTGCGAGATGTGGAATGGTATGACNGAGTTGAGCCCAGCGAGAGAGGTGATGTAAAGGCTGTTCAGCCTTGGNAAAAGNGTNGCAGGAGCAGAAGGAAGNGTGCTGAGGCAGTAGAACCAGTGGTTGGGCATTTCATCCTTGATGGACCNGTCGTCACTNAGTTCGAGGTGNAACACCTTCCGATGATAGAGCANGAAACGACCCCATGGGTTCTTCTGGAGAGACTTCGTGACAACCTAATGGTTGGTTCAGTATACTNTACTAATGGTGAGACGACGTAGAGTGCTCACATCGGCCTTTGCTTTATCGTCTCCAGCGTACAATGGAAGCAACCTCAGAAANGGTGANAGCGAAGGTACTGTCTTCCAGAACAGGTCCGTAGTTGCATGGAAGAAGCACCTGTTCAAGGTCGCCAANCTNGCNAGAGCCTTCTTGTTGTCGTCTTTAGGATTCTCCGCCTCGTTGAAATACCCAAGGATATGGGCTGCNAATTCCTGATTGTTCANGACNTGNCGAGCAGGGAAGCCATNNCCNATGGCGNCTGAGGGGCCTTCAGAGGCTAAGAAANATTNNGAGGAGCTTCAGAAAACTTTTCAACTTCGCTGAAGAGTAGTAAAGAACTCACCCGTTCTGCTGCCTGAGGAAACTGANGCCATAATGAACCTTTTTCTGCACTGGAACTACTATCCGGGTCGTCANGCGCGCCCCAAGCTGCTGCAATAACGAGGTATACCGCTGNTGAACANGTTCTCTGGTCCTTCGTGGTGGTNNAGAATAAAGGACCATTGTGACACTCCATTCCATTATNGATGTGACACCGTAGCTCCAGTTAGGCAAGTGCATGTGACTGTGACACCCAGNATCCTTAAGCGCCCGTGGTGGCGCTAGCTGCGGGGATAGGATCGTCGCTCTTCGCANNACCACCTTCNNNAAAGCCAGGGANNCACATACTGNTAGNNCGANGGAAAGTGGGCCCCGCCAACAGNNTCANNTAAAGNAAAATGTTCNCNNCGTAGCGANACACTGGAGCGCANATGAGGACAGAGATCGGAATAGATAAATACCAGNCGACTATAATACAAGTTTACATTTAGATACACANATNACTCATCGCACAACGACCNAACGAAGAAGATACTTAGCAAAGAGCGAAACCTCNCNACCAACCACAAGGGTAAGCAAGGAGACGTATAACCGACATCCACCAAACCCACTCAACGACCGAAAGACAACGCTCCCTANGCTAGACAGCACGCGAGATCCGCCCGAAATCCGACCGCNCTTACGAGCTCGAAGCGACCTTCTCCTTAATCACGTCGACGATGCCAGGNTCAGCNACNGTGCTCAGATCTCCGAGTTGGTCGCCTTCACCAGCCACAATCTTGCGCATGATTCTGCGCATGATCTGATAAGAAGGGAAAGAAAATCAGTAAACGAACNNTGAGCATGTGGNCNNACAGNTGCTNCATACCTTGCCNGANCGCGTCTTCGGGAGATCGGGGACNACGTAGATCTTCTTGGGCGCAGCGAACGGTCCGATGACTTTGCGAACCTGGAGGACNAGCTCCTTGGTNAGNGCCGGCTCATTNTCGGGCTCNAAGTTGAATTCACTGAANTTATGTCCATCAGAAAAACGTCGGACGATNCACGATANCGATAAGACTCACGGCTTCAATGTNACGAATGCATAGACAGCCTGNCCAGTNAGCTCNTCGGCGGTACCGATGACTGCAGTCTCNGCNACACCAGGGTGCATNATGAGGGCNGACTCGATNTCAGCAGTGGAGAGACGGTGNCCAGAGACGTTGATNACATCGTCGACACGTCCCTTNATCCAGATGTAGCCGTGCTCGTCGCGGGCAGCNCCATCNCCAGTGTAGAAGTATCCAGGGTATGGCTNCGNNNACGNANGTNAGGCANGCGAAGGTGNNNNTNGCNCNGNANAAACTCACTTTCATGTAGGTATCGAGGTATCGGTTGTGGTCTTGGTAGATGGTACGAGCNATTGACGGCCATGGNGTCTTCAAGCAAAGNACACCCTCAACCTCGTTACCAGTGAGCTCCTCGCCAGTGGTGGGGTTCANGATAGCNGGNTCGATACCGAAGAAGGGAACAGTGGCGGCACCAGGCTTCGTCTCGATCGCACCNGGGAAAGGAGTGACGACGATCGAACCAGTCTCGGTTTGCCTTTAGAAGTGCCAAGGAAGTCAGCCCGATTGGACTACCGTAAGACTAGATAGCGAAGAACGCACCAGAAGGTATCCACAATGGCGCACTCCGTCTTTCCAACATGCTCATTGTACCAGTGCCAAGCTTCGGGGTTGATAGGCTCTCCGACACTACCGAGAACGCGAAGGGTGCTCAAATCGTGCTTCTCAACGTGATCCTTGCCCAAACGCCTCAGGAGACGGATGGCGGTGGGTGCCGAATAGAATTGGGTGAGCTTGTGCTTCTCGACGGTCTCCCAGTAGCGTGAAGGGGTAGGGTATACAGGAGTTGACTCGAAGACGGTGGTGGTGACGCCGAGGGCAAGAGGTCCGTACACGATGTACCTGAGAGGAACGTCAATATCTAAGCGGGAACCTGGAGATGCAGGATGACGTACGTGTGGCCGGTGATCCAACCAACATCAGCCATGCAGGCGAACCTATCGTCGGGGTGTACATCGAAGACATACTTCACAGTCAAGGCGGCGCAGAGGAGGTATCCACCCGTGGTGTGGACGACACCCTTCGGCTTTCCGGTGGAGCCAGAAGTCTACGAATAGTCTATCAGCGAAATTCACTCAAGTCGAATCAATCAACGTACGTAGAGAATGAAGAGAGGGTCCTCGGCATCCATGATCTCAGGAGGGCAGTAGTTCGGCACCTTGAGGATCTCTTCATGCCACCAGAAGTCCCGACCCTCAGTCCAAGGAACGTTGTTTCCGGTCCTCTTCAACACAAGAACCTTCTCCACCTGCGGGCAATCCCTGATAGCGGCGTCGGCGATGGTCTTGGTAGCGATAGTCTTGCCTCCACGCCTTCCCTCGTCAGAGGTGATGAGGACACGGGACTTGCAGTCGAGCATACGGTCACGCAGGGACTCGGCAGAGAAACCGGCAAAGACGACAGAGTGGATTGCGCCAATTCGGGCGCAGGCGAGGAAGGCGGCGACGGCGTGCCAGGTCATGGGGAGGTAGACTGATACGGTGTCGCCCTTCTTGATCCCCCAGGATTTGAGTACGTTGGCGATGCTGCAGACCTCGCGGAAGAGTTCGCCATAGCTGATTTCACGACCCTCACCAGGCTCATCAGCTTCGTAGATGATGGCNGTCTNTTGAGANAGAAGGTGAGTCGTGGAAGAGCGGNTGACTGNNTAGTGCGTACCTTCTCGGGNTGCTTGTATGCCCAGCGGTCNACACAGTTGTACGAAGCNTTNAACCCTCCCTCCGGGAACCATACGATGTCTCCATTCTCNAACGAGCCCGATCGGACGGTATGGAAGTTTCTGTGCCAGTACAAGAGTTCGTGNGCCCTCTGGAANGGCGGGTNAGGANCAAANNNNCNGCGATGTNNNGNAANNNNCNTACCTTTGCCCACCAATTGTCAGACTCATGACCAACAGTNTCCTTGTGCGCAAGGTGGTANGCGTCGAAGTGAGGNCCAATGTGAGGCTTCTTGGGACCGTTCTTGACTCGNGGAGCNATNGGNTGCTTCTTAGTGGTNAGAGGGGCTTCAGCCATGGCGATGATGAGAGAGGGCGATGAGAAGGGGAGGGAAGGGGGACCAGCGTGAGCTTTTTNGAGACGGAACCCGACCTTTAATCTGGATCTTCAGGAGGTTGCCTTATCAGTCCACCCGATCGCATGACCATTTCCGCTTCCCTGATATGGCTTGGCGGTAATTGGGTATTCCTTCGGGTCTATTAAACTCCCTTCCCCGCAAANCGGGTGAAGTTTGGTCGNGAGCCGGCACGAATCGCGCCAGCTCGGCTCTGCCGTCGTNGTCTTCCCTGGCGTTGAGTAGGAGCTCAATGTTCATCGTTATCCCTGCACGGGAGAAGGAGAAACGCGAGTACCGTAGGCTTAAAGGTCCGGAGATTTGTGGGGAGTAAGAGCGGTCTAAAAGCCACATACTTCGAAAAGGCGATGGAATCAATGACGTTGGTCAATAGGGGATTTCAAGCAGTTAACTGCAACTTTGAAAGCGCCTACTGGCACCCACTGCGTCTGCAAGCGCGTCGTTCGAGGCGATCGAAGCCTTGAGGGTCTCGAAGCATATAAATAGATAGACGTCGCGCTTGCCCTATTTGTGAGGTTAGAATCCAATGCGTGTCCTGCGAACCAGCTTCGAGGCCGGAAGAAAGAACGGACCTTGGAGTTCTTCGGAATTGACTTCCTCATGGTTGACGGAAATCTCTCCTATCCTTACTTCTATAGCCCTCCTAGATCCCGGACTTTGTCATGCCCATGACCGACTACAAGCCGTTGCAAGAGAGTAAGACGGTCAGCGTGCCAAAAATAGAAACAACGGGCGTTAATTCATTCAGCCGACGGCTCTCCTGAACCAGTTCGCAAGGCTCACCGGCCAACAAGCGGGTGCCACGCCATCCCTCGCCATTCCTTGCTTCAGCAAGGCTCTCCCATCTCTCTTAATTTCCTTTTAGGGCAACGAAATGTTTCAATCTTTGCTCTTGTTTGGTTTTCCACCTTTTCGAGGCTCGCCCCTATCATTCGTCAAGGGCTCTCTTGACGCGATGCACAACAAGTTCCACGTTTCCTTGTGCTGTTGATCCCCCAAATCCTCGGGCGAGCGAGCGCGAGCACGCCGCAGGCGTGCGCTAGCGAGCGAGCCTATCACTTTTGGAATTCATCCCCTCTTCACTTGAGGTTCCTGCGATAACACTATCTCGTGCCTTCGATCCGCGTTTTGCTTACTGATCGCATTGCGACTCCATAAACTTAGATTACAGGCAACATACAGTGTCTGCTTGCCATGAAAATGCCGTACTCAGCCAAGTTTACTGAAGCAAGGGGTGCTGACCGGCCGGGGCCGGGCGCCCTTTATCCCCAAAACAGTTGGGATGATGCAACAACAAGCGCTTAGCGGAACTCGCGGGACGGAATGCGAGTCGACGACGAGCCAACGGGGATCGGCCGAGGACAAATGGCCTTCCGCTGGAGGAGTACGTTTACCGCAGGCATCCGTTCAATGAGGGAGGCCAAGGTGAGATAATGGCCAAGAGTGTGGGCCCCACATTGCTCAGAATGCGGGGTTGAGGCACGATTTCAGGCTGCGATCGCCTTGGATCCCTCTCCCGAAAGGTACGGAAGAGCTCTAGGTCTCTGTAGGCTCGCCTAACTTCGGGGAGATCGTCCCTTGGCTCGCAGATGCAAGAGGTCAGGAGTCTCATTTCGGCCATGTCCTTCTCAAGCCTCTCGCATGCATCACCTAGACATAATTGAACTGAATTAGTTCGCGATCGCAATGCTCCAAGACTGCACCCGTGAGCGACGGACACACCTTGCAAAGGAGAAACACATGGACAACGGGGTCAGGAGACCATTTAGGGCGCGGGGTAGGGGAATGGCCCCGCTAGCCAAGTCCATTCCAGAGGTTCCGCGCATATGCTTTCGGCCGCCCATGGCCATGACGTGCAGCGCAGCGCCCACCATGGTCCTGCGACGGTGTTGAAGGCAACAATGACCTTGTCCCTCGTCCAGGGGTGGCTCCCATGCGATCTGCGTGTACCCATGTTTCCTGGTGCGCTCTCTTTGCTGAATTTGAGAACGAATATGGGGCAGTCATGACGCCCGATGGCCGACACCCTGCCAATATTTGGAGGTAGTTGTCGAGAAAGATGGATGCAGAGGAGATATATGCGCCCGTACCGTGACCCTTTCTCTAGGAGAGCATCGCACCAAGGTGTAGACATCGTCGTCAACAATGAGCAAAGGGTTCTGCTCGTCGTTGTTCGCGTCGTCCACGGCCACATGACACCGTGTGATGGTCACGTCTCGGATTCGTAATTAGTGGTGCTCGCGGTCCCGAACACGTCTTGTT
>JANDKE010000139.1:9008-35874 GCA_027627275.1 Coprinellus aureogranulatus
CCTGTGNTCCAATGAGTGGTACTTGAAACGGCCCGCCCTCCCCTTGGAACGTGAACAATTGAAGAGGTTTAGNCAACGGTGTCCCGGTTTATACAGCCTCGTCGTGTACTAACTTTCTCTCCNCTTGGACATNATCTGGACGATNATTGTNACTTGTATAGTAGCTTTCGGGATATAGGGTACCATGTATATAGTGGGTAGAATTCNNCGAGATNGTGTCGCAAAAGTCAAAGCAATCGCTGTCGACTGGCCGGCGTCAATTGCGNACATGCCGCCATCAACCATGGCTTGACCCCTTACCTCTACATGCTCGGTGAGCGTCGACGGCAAACTCGCCAACGGTACCACGCCTGACCCATCTTCTAGTCGTNGGTCTGACTGGAGGGATCGCCACGGGCAAATCCACCGTCTCTGCTCTTCTTAAAGCNAAAGGACTGCCCATTGTCGATGCAGACGTCATCGCAAGGCAAGTCGTCGAACCAGGCACGCCTGCACTCGCNAAGATAAAGGCGCACTTCGGAGACCAGGTAATCCAGGAAGACGGCACTTTGGACCGGAAGAAGCTTGGCTCTATCATCTTCAACGATGCTGCGCAACGAGCCAAGTTGAACAGTATCGTGCACCCAGCTGTTCGCAGTGCAATGTTCTGGGAGGTCGTGCGGTACTGGTTCAGAGGGGAGAAGATCTGCATAATGGACGTACCTCTGCTAATAGAGGGTCCAATTCACAAGGTGGTTGGGAAGATTGTTGTGGTGTACTGGTGAGTGGACGATGTCACTGGCGAGTACTCCTTGGAACTGAGGCTCTTGCTATTCTGCAGCTCAGAAGAGATACAACTCCAGCGCTTGATGTCTCGGGACGGTTCTACAAGAGACGACGCTCTTTACCAGGCTACGTTCCCAGATGCCCATCGCAGACAAGGTTCCTTACGCCGACATCGTCATTGANCAANCTCTGGGAATAAGCAAGAGCTGGAAGCGCAGATCGACAACCTAATACAACGCCTCAATAGCGAAGTTGGATGGACCTAGGCGGCTGAGCTGGCTCGTTCCCTCCCGTTCGGTCTTGCCCTCTGCGGTCATGGTCTTGTTGTGGAGAATGTTGAAGCAGCGTAAACGGGTGCGGCGAGGGACCAGAAAACAGGACTGACAGGAGCAGACCTGGTGTATCAACTTTACATAGGCTCGGCGGAACTGCGAGACTTCCACTTTGCGGGCAAAACGGAAATGGGTGAAATTTGAATGGCATTAAGCGGATTTCAAGCATAGTTGGCTAGGAGGAAGTGTGAGGAGAGCTGCAAAAAGTTCACTAGCCCACCGCGAGGGTCGAACTCGCAGCCTTCAGATGTCTGAACTCAACACAGAAAGGTGAAGAGGCCGTAAAAGTCTGACGCTCTAGCCGATTGAGCTAGGCGGGCTCACATCATCATTCTACCGGGCGCCGCTATGTTGGCGGCGGCCACCGGCAGACGCAATGGCTCGCAAGTTGTCCTCAGCCTTGTCCCATCTCTCACCCCGTTGGACAAGGGCCTCGACACGATGTCTGGGGCTCTTGATTACATCGTCTTGGTGGCGTCTCCGGCGGGTGCGCTTCCCATCTGTTGTCCACAATCTTGTTCTTAGCTCCCCACAGCAAGGTTCAGGCAACAGCCCAACCTACGAATCTTAAACAAGAAAGATCATGTTTTATTTGTCGCAGAAGTCAAAGGACCTGACGCGATCGACGAGCATGTTCCACAGACTATCGCGGAGATGGCTGCTTGTGCGAGGACTGTAGGGTGAGTGTACCATTCATTGACACCATGCTGCCTTCCTGACGAGTTTCCTATCTTGCTTCCTTTATCCTATACCCGTACTGACGGAAGGAAAAAGACGATTCGCGGGGTATTGAGCAACGGATGTAAATGGATATTTCTTATCCTCACCCTTAACGAAGACGGCGACGGCGGCGGATACGTTGCATCGGAAGCGGCTTCCATTCTTGTCGGCTTCTCGGAGGTCTCGAAAGAGATGGTCTCGCTCGTCGCCGGGATTCTGGCACATTGGGTGCGTCAGTGCTATTCAGATTCAACAGCCTGCTAACGTTTGCCGTGATTTATGCCTACAGGTGGTGCATAGTCATGACCCTTTGAATGCCGACGAGGATTTTTTTGATATTGTTAGTTTCGTATAATTATCCCCCCAATGTTGACATCAGGATTGTCTTGAGTCTGAGGCCCGAGATCATCGAATAGTTTCCCTTGCCTATCGTCGACTGTCGGAACAACTCCTGGTTTTGTGCAGAATTACGCCCCTTGACCTCATCCACCGACATCTTTCTGGTCAATCCAGACCAACATCACATAGCATAGATACCCTTCCTTTTTTTGAGCCTCTCTCCCCATTCCCTGTTGGTCTGCCCCACGCCCCGCAAACAAGATTTGTCAGTCTACGTATGGCGAGTGAGCACTGCCGTACATGAGAGTATGACAGTGCCTTGGTGCTGGTCGGCAGGGTGGATCACTATAAGGGAGTACGCGAGCTTGGGGTTTCGAGAGATGGTCGAGAGGCGAGGCTGAATGGCACAAAAAGTAACGAGCAACCATCGCCCTACTTGTAGACTGTCATGATCATCTATCTGCCTACATTTGAAGTCGTTCTTCGAGGAACATAGCGACATCCTCAAGCTCTGCTTCGTTAGTGTTATGCTCCAATCCGTCATAGGTCTTGAACGTGAACTGGCGCCTCACCGAGTTAGAGCCGTTAGAGTAAACCGTCTCGATGAAGGCTTCAGCGTCGCGCCCATAAGACAAAGGAATCTCCTCGTCTGCTGTTCCGTGGCACCATAGGATGGGGAGCGAATTCACATGGTCGATATACTGTTCAAGGTGATCAATCGCCAATGTGGGATCGATGCCTGGAGTGGACGCAACTTACCTTCCTGTGCGCGACCGGAAGCCACCCTGACAGAGAGATGATGCCCCCGATGTTCCACGGCGCGTTCAGGCCGGCGCATAGACTCAATGCTGCGCCTTGACTGAAGCCCATCAGAAAGACCCTCTTCGAATCGACGCCGGAGGAGACTTCCTCTCGAATCAAATCACGGATCGTCGAGATGCTATGGTTGATTGCCTCTTCGTCGTATTCTTCAGGAAGGGGAGGCAAGTTCCAGATGTTGAACCAACTAGGCCGGAGCGCCCCTTGATTCCACGACACTGGACGGTGTGGACTGTCGTATCAGGCAACACAGAGGTCATTAGAAAAATAGACCCCTCTCGCAGGAGGTGACTGTTCGTACGCCTGGGGAAGGACCCATTTGAAACTAGGGAAACGGGATATAACAGTGTTTCTGAGCGTTTCTTCCCATTCCTTGTTGGTCTGTCCCATGCCCTGCAAATGTGACTTGTCAGTCTACGTATGGCGAGTGAGCGCTGCCGTACATGAGAGAGTATGACAGTGCCTTGGTGCTTTTCGGTAGGGTGGATCACTATAAGCCCTTCGGGGTTCGGCTTGCTGGTCATGCTGGCTTGCTTCGACAGAATCGGCGGAAATGGTGGATAACCTCAGCCTTTATGTATACTTCCAAACGATCCGCGTGGTCTCTGACAAAGATCGTCAGCTTGCGCAGTTAATCCCAACGCGTTCTAGATGCTTATCGAATAAGAGGCCACAGCTCTCCGCTGGGCGCCTATCTAATCGAGCATTGCGGCTCGGTACCTATTTCCGAGAGAGAGGGTTAAGCGGGCTCTGATGGCATACGGAGCGTGATAATCGCAGCAATTGAGTATATGACTTACTGCCACAAGCAGCCCCCTAGCTTCCAGAAGTCACCGCAAGAGGTATACATGGGTTGTGCTGTTTGTAAGAGGGTCAGCTGGTCAGAACTTCGGGCTCGATAAGGAAAGACGGCACGCAGTGGATCTTCGTTAAACGATGTATGAGATGGAAGAAAGGCTATCGCCTTCTATAACCTGTCAGCGCCCCATTATTAACCATATCTATCGGAGCATCTGTTAGAAATACACCCCATCGGCTTCACACAGTCATCACGTTAAAAGCACGACGGATGAGATGGNCTGAGGTCAGGTAGCTCCCCTTCCCACCCCACTGACCGTCCCAGTAAACGAGTAGCAGTCCACCCAGCCGAGGCCGGCTTGCCCACACTTCGCAAGCTCGGGTTTTCCCGACTCTTCGAAGAGCGGNCTTGCCTCGGTCGACCCTGTACTAATCGCAGAACAGTGGCTCAACGACTTTGCCAAAGCGACGGCCAAATCAAGTCTGGACATCGAATCCCTCGTCAACGATGTNTTGCTCCCATCTTCGTTCCAGTCGACATTCCTCTGCCCNGACTCGGAGCTGGACCCACAGACTGGCCGTCCCCCTTTGCCGAAAACAGGCGACANNGAAGCATCTGTTTATTGGCGCGACGCTCTGGCATTGACTTGGGATTTCCGCACCTTTGAAGGGACGCAGAAGATTCGCAAGTTTCTTGAGGACCNACTGGCTGCAGCCAACATCCGNAACGTCAAGTTAGATCGCACCGCGAACCAGCCCTCCATCCAGCAAGTTTTCGAGGATGTCCTCTGGATCCAAGTCCTCTTCACCTTCGACACAGATGTAGGAGGGTGCTCCGGTGTNGCNCGCTTGGTNCCTATNCCAGTNGCGGATCAGCANTCCTTNGAAAGCGTCAAGTGGAANGCGAATACCGTATTCACNCGCCTNGAGAGNTTGCANGANGTNCCAGANCTCCTTGGTCCCCTTCGNGANCATNAGCCTTTCCANGGCCCATGGAANGAGAAGAGNGAAGAGCAGNGNGCNTACAAGAACAGAGACCCGACGGTGTTGATCATCGGCGCTGGACAGAGCGGGTTGACNACGGCCGCAAATCTGAAGGTCTTGGGCATCGATTCACTTATGATTGAACGATCGGAGCGCGTGGGTGACAACTGGAGGAAGAGATACGAGGCGTTGTGCCTTCANGACCCAGTGTGTNAGTGNTTNGCCTATACTCNTTCCCNANTAGGATTCTNATTCNAGGGGACNAGGGTACGANCACATGCCNTTCATCCCGTATGTTCTGAAGCCGNAAGANGGTTTCCAGTGGTTAACTTNAGATGCAGGTTCCCGAAGACTTGGCCAGTTTACACNCCTGCTCGAAANGTGAGTTNGNNCGATTNTACTGATNATGCNNGTCACGAACNTTNTNNNNCAGCTGGGAAANTGGCTTGAATCCTACGTNGACGCNATGGACTTNGATGTNTGGACNTCATCCACAGTCACGAAGGTTGAGCCTGAAGGCGAGAANNNTTGGNCTGTNACNGTGGTCTCCANACGTTCGAACGCTGGATTNNANACNGGAACTGAGGAAGGCACGCGGGTTTTCCATGTCAAACATGTNGTNTTTGCTTCNGGTTGGAGNGGNAAGGCGCGAATGCCCCNTNGCATTCCAGGACAGGTATGCCGATCTGACANGAAGCCGGACATTTCANTGACCANCGTCTCNCAGGATAAATTCAAAGGTCAGATCTTGCATTCNACNCAGCANNACAAAGCTACAGACCANGTCGGGAAGAAGGTGGNGGTAGTCGGTGCATGTACATCGGGTANGTTGNTACTCNCNGAAGNGAGNNGCATTCTGCTGANTGCTTNCACAGCNTTCGATATCTCGGTTGACTATGTAGANCACGGTGTCGGTAAGCNCNATGCATCCTTCTNNATGANNGTAGCAGGACTGACCTGCCTGCAGACGTTACGATGTACCAGAGGAGTTCGTCGTACATCATCTCCGCCAAGGGACTTCGTGCACTTCTGGCTGGCTTGTACAGTGAAGAGTCACCCTACCCGACAGAAGTAGCAGACCGATTGAACCTCTCGATGCCCAATGGCCTTTCAGCGGGAGCCTCNTTCAGAGCAAGGAAGNTTATTGAAGGGATGGACAAGTCAGTTCCGGNTCTTCTGGCTGCATTCCACGCTGACCGGAGTACACTGNTAGGGACATCATNGAAGGACTAGAAGCCAAAGGTTTCCATTGCAACAAGGGTTACAGGGAGACAGGGTTGCTGTTCTTGGTATGGATAAACGGCGGTGGATATTACATAGGTTAGCTCGCCGNNGCTTTCGCCACCTCGGTGGGCTGACAGAATGGTAGANGTCGGCGGCTCCCAGTACATCATCGACGGNAAGCTGAAAGTCAAGGGNGACTGCGGCGCTATCAAGGAGTACACNGAGAANGGACTTCGATTCGAGGATGGCAGTGAGCTNCAGGCCGACGTNGTNGTNTTCTGCACCGGGTGAGCGCGACCTTGCGATTGAGTGAGANAGANNNTATANNNGACTCATCNTTCGNAGNTACTCNGAGGCCAAAGATGCCTTANGNGCCTTCTTNGNCCAAGAAACCCTTGATAAATGCTCCCCGCTCTGGGGCTTGAACGGCGAGGGTGAATTACTNGGCGTGCATCGCGAAATTGGTCCTCGAGGGTTATGGAGCATGATGGGTTAGTNGCCTTATATTAAGAATGCGNNNGCNNCNTACCGCTTATCCTTTCNCNCAGGGAACCTTGCNCTGTGTCGCATTCATTCCAAGCACGTNGCTCTCCGTGAGTAGGCTTGACCTNNTCNCTTNCAGTAAACAATGCTGAAGTGACTTTNTGGCAGAAATNGCAGCCNTNGAGAATGGNGTCTTCGGGGAGAGGTACNCANCGTAGANCCTNCNCCCTATGCGCCCANGNTGCGTTCNTGGCTAATTNGCNAGGAGNATAGCNTAGNGATGATGATTGTTCGAGTNCAAGGNATGANNTNGGATTGAGCGCCCGCTANCAGTGTATCGNCATCTAGGTGTAACAAGAGCAAACAGTTTGAGCNACTGTTGGCACAATTTTCNCTGCTAAGTATTCGCANCTCTACTNCTCCAACCCTTCTTCGTCTCTGCTNCTACTGTGACACTTTCGTCTGACTCGNTTCAGCAAGNNTATGGCACAANTNTANGCATCCGCTNNGCAAGGACAANCTCTNCNTGGANNGNAANAGCCTTGCATGGGATGAGAAATCGACAACACTGCCATGCCAGAGTCCGAGNCNATNTCGCTGCCNCAACGNTCTTGTAACTCTGTCGTNTNANTCTGTCGTTTCAGNNGTTTTCATGGNATTTCATGGGATNCTGCGGTTAANTTNGNNAACACAACGNACTTGCGAGTNNTTCGCATGGCGGCCAGGCGGTGGACCTGCGGATTGTCGGCTGCTGTGGATGCGTGGACCGGAATATGCCTGCGCACTGTCAGACCGGCGTCATACCTATTCTGATCACCATAGCNATTCCAGCGACGCGTAACGTGGCTGGCCCGAGGTCCCTTCTCCATCNCGGATTGTTATCACGGACACCGTCATGCTTTGCTTTCTAATGGAAGTTTGTCGTTGCTGTAGAAGAGTGACCTCGACACCGCTCTCGCGGATCTGAAGTTTCATCAAACGTCTCGCCTTCGTCCTCGTGCGCAGTTCTTGCATTGCCGTTTACAANACCCTAGNATGACTCGGTCAACATCTCCTTGGAAGATCCTATATCGGTCACTAGAGTTGTGGCCGTGCCGCTATCTTTGATTGACCTTGGATGTGATGAGTTCCTGAAATGAGTCAGTGTAGAGGTTTTGTTCTCACTTGGCTTTGGAGAAGCCCTCTAACAGGTCAAGGCTTGTTGGAATTCCTGTGCTCGTTTAAGGTATGGCAGTTTCGCCTCTCATTGACTATCGTGACTATCAGGCTCAATCTCATTTATCTACAGGGCGTNCGGTTCCAGGTTTGCCAGTCGATGAATACCAAACGTTGAAACCTCTCTGTCTGTATTCTCGTACGCATTGGACTTCTACATGACTCCGAAACATGTGACCCGGAGGCGAATACACACACGGCGACTTCAGAGCAGTCCAAAAGCGTTCCCGCCTGTGGTAGTCGGTGGGTTGAATGCACCCGATGCGCAGCANGAACGGATAATCCTTGTTACAGGTAATCGGGGAACCTCNAAGGNTGCTTAAAAGCTGGGACGTCATACCTCGTCGATCCCATAATCTTTCCNTCGTCATTTAGACTCATNCTCCTCNTTCCCTGCTCAACTAAACTGGCTTCGGTCGAGATAGAGACGATGCCTAACATGACATGCAGCGCGGGTCAGGTCGCANTGATCCGTCCTACCTTGCCGCACCGAGCAACNGTGATCTTCGCTCACGTGCGTTCTTCCCTTTCCTCTCTTCANATTCCGTTTATTTTGAGCCTGGAAGTTGTGGGACTNATGCTAGCCGTCTACAGGGTATGGGCCAAAATAACGCCACCTGGCAAATGGCCTTCGCCAAGGCACTTGCACCACAATTNCCGACNGTCCAATGGCTATTCCCACAAGCGTACGTAGCGNCCGACTGCGCACTTAACAGCACTTGTGCTAATCCATTTCACGACCCTCGGGGCGCTACAGTCCGCTGCGCCGAGTGTCGATGAATCAAGGNATGCTGCGCCCCAGCTGGTTCGACNTNTGGAGGTTGCCACCGCATCCATCGGAATACGACGAGCAAGCGATCGCTGAGAGCATCTCGGTTATCGAGGAAATNATCCTGGGCCAGGTCCATTCGGGNATCGACTCGAAGAGGATATTCCTCATGGGCTTCAGTCAAGGCGCAGCTTTNAGCCTTTGCGTAGGGCTGTCTACACTGAACGAACTCGGTGGCATNATTTCATTATCTGGTTGGCTACCACACGCCTACAGAAGCGTATGTCATTCCATTCACCTNNTTTGGATATTCCCTCGACTAAAGCGTTTCTGGCTTACAGCACATCTCCCTCGCTCCCTCCTTCCCCATCCTNTGGTGTCATGGAACGGACGACCGGGAAATACCTCTCGCTTACAGTCGNGACGCCGTCGACTTCATCAGAGCGCTGCCCAGCTCAGACGGGCCTCGGGGAAGCGGCNTTATCCTTCGAACGTACACTGGGCTACAGCATACCATCANCGACNCTGAGTTGGCNGATATTGCTTCATTTCTAAGTGCGCAGCTACAGTCNTAAGCGATGCTGTCCTTCTTNACCGCGCCGNGGCTCCTTCTTTCATTGCTTTGCATTATGGACTCGCTCTGTTGCTCTCCATCGCCTCTTATCTTTATTGTATTGTTATTCAGCGGACTTCCACTTTTCGATATNNGGGTTTTGTGNGCGCATTCTTGACTATTCACACTATTTACATTACGACGATTATTACCACTAGTGCGTTCAGTATGTGGATCGGACACCTTTCGTNCCCGACTTACTTTACAAGCTGTTGCTCATACACATTCTAGCTTTGATAGACTAGACTANGTCCCCTCTCCGCCCATTACAGCTAGCTAACTTATATCACCGNCACTTCTCATTCCCTCACGGTCTTCCTCTCC
Organism: Coprinellus aureogranulatus; assembly: GCA_027627275.1. Taxonomy (NCBI): domain Eukaryota; kingdom Fungi; phylum Basidiomycota; class Agaricomycetes; order Agaricales; family Psathyrellaceae; genus Coprinellus; species Coprinellus aureogranulatus. The sequence continues at coordinate 18,394 of JANDKE010000139.1, forward strand.
AGTGGGGTTGCCACCAGNTNCCGAGTNGNGNTCTTTCGCCCTAANGCCNNGCTTTCTACTCTTNAANCCTNGCTTGTCAAAGNCACTATCGCCCGCCTAGCTCAATCGGATAGAGCGTCAGACTCTTATGGCGGGCTTATCCTCTTCGGGAAACCCCGTCGGGCGATCTGAAGGCTGCGAGTTCGACCCTCGCGGTGGGCTACTGAGCTTTTTTGCNGCTCTTCTCCAGCTANCTNTTNGCCAGGATCNCGTACCAAGNTCNGAGGAAGTCGTACTGAGGNNCTGAAGCCAGANACTTTCGAGTAGAACNCTCCGAATAGATCCAATCGNTGTAGCCTAATAGGCGCTCAAGAACCGGATGTAGCCGGCNGCTTTTGGCGTCATCTCTCTCCCCGGAACCACCACCNCNATACCCATGTTTGCCCTNAGGTNGCGGCTCTTCAGNCGTCAAGGGCTCGCAGCTCTTCAACGTTTGTCGATTAAGCTTTTGCAGTGCACGCCAGACTGACCATACGACCTCTAAAGGCAGCCCTCGCAACCAAGAGCTCACAGCGCCTCTATTCTCATGGTCACAGTGGACCCCTTACCCTGCACCACACTGTACAAGCACCCCCGGACAGCGATGGAAAGAGGGGCGCGGTTATCATTTTACATGGCTTCTTGTATGTCGCGCTGNAGNGCCGTTGAATNTNGGCAATGANACTAATTTCTCTACGCAGTGGTTCGAAGCGGAACTGGGGATCACTTAGCAAGGCTTTGGTAGCACAGACACATCGTCCCNTTTACGCNTTGGTGAGTTTGGTCATTAACTGATANGCTCGTAGCGCTAGATGTGTNCTGCAGGACCTGCGGAATCATGGAACGTCTCCACACGCCGAGCCCCACACCTACACAGCGATGGCAGACGACGTNTGGCACTTTGTCGAGCAGCACAAGCTTTCNGACGTGTCCGTCATTGGGCATTCAATGTGCGCNCCCCATTCCTTCCTGTAGTTATACAACAANCCTAAGCTTCTGTTCTTCCACACAGGGGAGGGAAAGTCGCGATGGCCATGGCTCTCGCAGCAGGCTACGAGAAGCCGGACNACATACTCACGAAGTTGGTTGTCGTCGACGTATCGCCTATCAAGGGAAAGATATCCAAGCAGTTCGAAACNTATATTCANGCATTAATTGATATGGAGAGTCACGGAGTCAAGTCGCGTAAGGAAGCGAACGATTTCTTGGCGCGTGTAGAACCTGTACGTCCCTTGCGGTTCCCCTTGAGACTGCAAACTGACTGCTTTCAACTTCAAGGACCCTAGTGTGAGAGCGTTTCTNCTCACCAACCTCCACCCCTTCGANAANCACGACCCNCGTCCTAAATTCGCGGTGCCGCTCCACATCTTCAAGGACTACGTNTCNTCNATAGGGGACTTCCCGTATCTCCCCGGAGAACGCTCGTGGAATGGCGAAACTCTATTTGTGAGAGGGACGAAGAGCGCGTAAGNACCTACACCCCGTNTACCCAGTTCACNNACCAGATNNNCACCTCTCCGTGTCCAGNTACGTCAAAGACAGCTACAAACCGTATATCGACCAATTCTTCCCGAGCAACCANTTCGTNGACTTGGAAACGGGTCATTGGGGTAGGTGAAATNGAACTNCNTGTCCATCGTACACCCTCTGATAGCCCCCCAGTCCATGCCGAGAAGCCCCAAGAGTTCCTGCAAGTTGTGTCTAAATTCATAAATGAAGCGTAGTACGACAAGTCCGAAGCAGCGAGCGCTATGCTATGATATAGAGTACCCTAGAGAACGTCTGACGGAACCTAATGCTAGAAGGGACGGTTAATGCTGCCCTGAAGGTTTATAATTGGTATAACATCGAGATCTTCCTTCGTATCAAATATATCCTGTTCCCACCACCCCGTCGGCCTCGACGNCAACTTCGGTCTCGTCGTCGAATATNGCNACCTCTTCAAAGAGCGGACGAACCGAGAACACCCTCGCGTTCCTATGCAACTCCTCCAACCTCATCTTCATCGCCTCGAACTCCCTAGCGCGTCCGAAATCCGCGATGTCCTCGCTAGAGGACGGCTCAAGGTCNTCGCTCCTTTCNTCNTCCTTCTAACCCTCCACTCGCNTACCGCTGTCCTCCCCCNAACACNTCAGAAGAAGCAGTCGACGCACACTCAGAAGGCAGNNCCTCCAGCTCCGAATCAGAGCCGCCACTCTCCTCGGCACGNAANGCCCTCTCCTCCGCCCTCCTCATCTCCCTCCCCTCCTCCTCCGCCTGCAACTTCAACAGGAACATATACTGCTCAAACTCACTAGGAAGCTCCCATCGCANGCCCTCAACCCAGTCCATACGCCTGATATACCCAGCCTTGTTCTTGAGCTCNGCNGCGCGAGNGACTCCCCCAGGCATGCCGTCTGCCTTGGCGCGCCTACGCGCAAGCTCCAGTCGGTGCTTCCACAGCTCCCTCGTGCGATCGGCNTACTCAACGTCCGGAGANGAGAAGAAAGGGCAGAAGGTAGGCTTAGCGTAGAACTTGCGAGAGGGCCTCTTGGCCTTGGTGTAAACCTTGAAGGCACTCTTGAAGGCACTGCCGTTGGTCGTGGACGGAGTGGTAATNTTGGTGTTGTCAGAGTCGACGGAATCGGAATGGGGAGANATNGTGCTGGAGCTCGTNTCGATNGTNGNGTTGTGCTGNGTGAANGAGAGAGGNGTCTTGGNTTTGATGGGGGTNGATGTGTTGCANGGCTCNGCGACGGCCATGAAGACGTCGCAGCCTGANTCAGGCATCTTAGGGTAATGATANATGTCNGGANTATAGCCAGAAGTCCTGANNCCAGCAGNTGTAGAACGAGCGTGTTTGTNCGGNGAGGNACNATCGTTCCTCATATCAGAGAAGGGGAAAGACATGGTCNGGTTGCCGGGTGCTGCGTCACTGATGCTTGTCGAGGGGTCTNCTGGAGATTCAAAGGCCGGCACAAGAGCTGCTGAAGACGACGATGGGGAGAGGGATGATGTTGACCCCAACCGGGTATGCTGCTGACGCCCGACCTCTACAAATCCTCTTAAGGCCTGCGTTGAGGGCATGGGTCGGCGACACGCACCGGGAGATATACTGCCGTTCTGCCCTGCAGACCCTTGGGAAACACACTCCTCTTCGTCAGAGGACAAGAGGAAGCTACCAAGTTGAAAGGCAGTGAAACTCTGGCAGAGCAGAACGATAGCGTCGGAGAGGAACATCTTCAACGCCCCTCGGTATACGCGCTGTTTATGAAGGATAGGGAGGGGTTCGGATCATGGTGTTCGTTGGAATTGGGACTGGCAAGGGGCGCAATTGGGAAGTCGACCTGAGCGAGGTCATTGGGCAGTGTCGCAAGTTGGGCGCGATGGAAATGCCATATACATAGGGCGGCCGCGAGCATCTCTTCGGAACTTGAATGTGAAGTAATTGTTCCTCCTCCGGTGTGGTTGGTGAAACGGGTATGATATCAAAGGGCTGAAGGAGGTGGGGAAGATCGGTCCCTGTCTAAGGGATGCTATACGCCAGCCAGGCCTGTTTCAGAGCCTCGTCGACACCGATCCACCCACTGACGACTTGTGCTACGAAGGTCTTCGCAGCCCACCCGAATACGATGATTGCCGTGGTGAACATAGGCTGGATATCGTCGAGGATGACTGGCGTCGTGATGTTCAGTAACCTGGACGATTGCTACTCTGCAACTGTCGCTCACCTCGTAACCCAAAGCCAGCAGACATCCCACCAAGAACATTCCGTACGACCCACTCGCGATCCAGCCTATCATCGTCCAGCATCTTCACTACAGCATGAGCAAGCTCACTGTCAGGAAGGATCTTTACAGCCCATTCCGGCAGCGGTTCGCTCGGCGTGGTCCCAGAACGAGACGCCGGCATCCATACGGTCAACAACAGTAGTAGGAAGTACTTCGTGAGCGAGGAGTAGAACAGGGTGAGAGGTATCAATGAGAGTCGAAATTGCTGTCGGACTGCGGACGCCGGCCATGTTGGGGCTCTCCAGCTGCGGAACAAGTCGACGAGCTTGAGGACGCAGAAGCAGGCAAGCGTGACACCGAGATGGAATGCGAGCGTTTCTAGATTCTTTTGAGGTACGTTCGGGGGTTAGCCAAGTAATAGGCTTACCTGCTATTGTGCCTGCTAGAACGAGTGCGAAGGGTTTGAGCATGTCGGCCGTCCAGATACGAGGGTCGCCGGGTGGTGTGGGGTCTGAGGGTACTGTCAGCTTCTAGAGTAGACTACATCGAGCTGGTGTTCGACGCACTCAGATGGCTCCAGCGAATAACTAAGGCACTTTTATAAGAAGAAATTCAGGGAATAAGACTAGTGAACGCGTACAAGCATCGAGGAATACGAGGCCAGGACCCATCTTGCTGAGTATCTCCCATCTTCTCTAGTCTCGTCGTCAACATGGTGCCAGGTTAGACACTAACGACAACTCACCTGTTCTAAATCATCCTCAACCTTGACCCTCTCTACGTTCTTGCCTCCGTCCCGAACTTGTCCGACCGCACGTCGAGGTGGAGTACCTCGGTTGTAGAGCAGGTGCCGGTATACACCTCTCTTGAGAAGGATGAGGTCGATGAAGAGCGTCAACGCGTCGAATTCGACATATGGGTCTACGAACGATTTGCAGTTACTCTATACCCTGTGTAGGTCACCTAACTGAACGTAAGAAGGGTGTTTGTCGCCTACGCATTGCTCTAGCCGCAGGTTATGTTCAGACTCGTAGGTTGTGTAGAGGTATTCCGTAGCATGAGTACAAGTCGTGCAGATGGGCATTTTAAACAGGTGTGTGCCGTTGTCTCGCGTCAGCTGGAAGGGGCAGGTAGGTTTAACGACCCTGGCCCAGTAGGAAGGTCATGGGTTGTCGTGGTTTATGGAAGAAGGGCGCTTGTCGGAGTTACAACACGCTCAACCGTCGAATTCCAAGGCCTTGATCTCACAGTCACTGTGGATACATACTGAAGGGTATTGCGGGCTCTGTGTAGGTAAGGAGCTACTTAGGCACACATTTAATTGGACGACGAAGGAACCGGTACATTGTACACGTGAAACGCGAGATACTCAACCAAGAGATGGGAAAAGGAACATCAATCCAAGCCAGAGTTTGCTGGAGCTGCGGGAGTGAGTGTACGCCTTGGAGCAGGCGCCGCAGGTCCTCCGAGCCCTCCTCCCAGCAGAGAAGACATGATATCGCCGAACGGATTAGCAGCAGCAGTTCTTGGCGGTGGAATGGCGAAGAAAAGGGTGGCGATCTCATTCAAGGCCTGCCCGACATAGCGCATGAGTTACGGAAGCCGATAATGAGCGATGAGCCTCACCCTTCTGACTTCGGGATGGGCGAGAGGTCCACACTTGCTCTGGTAGGTACCGCAAAGGCGAACCCAGCTTTCCCTCGGAATCTTGCTCTTGTCCCCTTGTGCCCTCTGGCAAGTAACGACGGCGAGTTGCGAGAAGTTCACCAGCTGATCGGATGTCATAAGGACCTCATCGTTATCGCCAACCGGGACAGTTGTGGCATCCGACAGGATAGACGAGGGTAAGCCTTTCGTGAACTGCTTGATAAAGGCCTTGGCGGCAAGGATACTCCCATTCTGGAGATATCTGCACAGAGNCATTGGGTGCTCCAAGCCGCCTGAGCAGCACTGCACGGGGGAGCATTGGACGATGGTGAAAGTTATGAGCACGTCCCGCCAATGGCCGTCACCGCAATAGGCACCGCGCGAACGTGACCGTCTCAGATCTGAGTGCGCGCTTGAACGCGCCAGGCGCGATCGTTCTTCACCGCGAACCACAACATTGCAAGCTCTCGCTGATTGTAGAGCGCCTAATTCCCCACACATCGCCCTGGTGAAGCAACTGTAAAGTCGCTGGGGTTGTTATCTCACTACAGTAAGCACTATTCGAATTACAAACGTTCACAAACGCCGAAGACGTAGCAGGGATAATTACGCCTGAGAGCCTCGGACTCGCCTTACACTCATGCCGCTATACTTCTTCTGCTGTCGGATTCGGGTATATTGGCTGGGATCCAGTTGAGAGCCGGGCAGGGTTAGATGATTTGTCCAGTCACTCAAGACGGCTCATACCACTATTAGCTACGAATCATCGGAATACTGCACCGTGATGACAGGCATAGAACTTTCTGCATTCAGCTTGCGAGCGAATAAGCCATTGAAGAGCAGGCGATTCTGATAGATTGTCGTGCACAAGGCTTCTTGCCGCCGGCTACCAGCGTAGGACTTCAGTTTTCAAGGTTGTTTTTTGAGGCTGTTGTATCCCACTCACTTTGACTCTTTTATCTTCTCGTTGATCTTCTCAACGAGCTTCTTGTAAGTCATCTTCTCAAGTGATCCAGGTTCCTCAGTCTCGGTCAACACCTCGAGAAGTGTTCTTGTGAACAACCCTCCTTTCCCCCGATCTTCGTAGGCCACATCTTCGGTTCCAGTTCCAGCGAGCAAAATGTGTGAGGGGTGGCCGACAAGGATTTCTGGATAGCGTTAGCTGACTATGGGAGGCCGACCTGAAACCATGATAGATGCAGACCTGTAGTCTTCTTTGTGATGCGCCCCATGACCATTCCTCTGTTCTTCTTGGGCGCCGAAGCTACTTCATGGCTCTCGTCCATTCCGTCTTCATCAGGTGCACCCATGCCTCTTCCACCCTCCCTTGGCGAGAATCTCTTAGGACCTCCCGGCCAGGAAGGTTGTGTCGAAAATTTCTCGTTGAAGCCCATGGCGCCTGCATGGCACGAATCTAGAACAAGTGTCTGCGTAACCTCACTCAGCCCATTACTGCAAAGAAAGAAGAAGGAAACCGTACAGTGTTGCTTGTCTTCTCCTCAGAGAGATGCTTGAGGATGTCGACAATAGCGCTGTAGGCTAGTGTGTACCGCTTCAGGTCGATGGCATTGATGTCGTTGGCGCTTTTGAGCCCAGGATCGTCGATGTAAGGAACGAGGTATGTACTCTTTGTGGAGGACTCGACGAAGCTATGTGTCGCAAAGTAGATAACTATGGGTGCCCCATCTACCACAGATGCCTTGTGCGCCAGGGCCTTGAGTTCTTCAATAATCCTGTCCTTCGTTGCTTCAGAGTTGATCAATGTGACGATCTGGCCGCGTGGGACGAGCAATGTGTCTTGCAGATACTCTGCGACCTTCCGCGCATCGTCCACACACTCGGTCAAGCTAGGGAAGACCTCGAAGTCGTTGATGCCCACAATGAGGGCATGCATATCGTTGGCCGTCACTGAATCGAGCATCCACCCTATGCCATAGGAGCTCTTCTTCGTCTTGGCCGCTTCCACCGTTCCATCTGGGGAGAGCGCAATCTTTTCCAGTGCGATAGGTGACTTAGGGTCATCCCANGTNGGGTTCCAGGCCCAAACAAGGGTTCTGNCTATGGCTAGGAGCGCTTCGCAGATAAGCCATACCAGGGGTCCTCTGGAGTTGCCCCTGGGGCTGGCTTGGACGACGCTAAANCATCCTATATAGCCAACAACCGATAGACCAAGGCCAAACAACAAGGACGCCTGGGTTATCCACAGCAAGACCGCTGTGGAAAGGTTGGTNGGCCGTGACAACCACGNAAANGAAACGTGAAATGGNANGCGAGCCTTGCGTTNCTCTGCCTCTACAACCCCANTCGANTCTCCNTTCTCTGCTGCACTGGAATNTTCGGGGGGTTGTGGAGGNGNACCTGTNGGTGGGACCGCTGGNACAGGCATGGTCAGAGGAGCGCNCGGGGGGCTNTCTCCAAANACTGGGAANGAGAAAGACGATATCTTGCCGAGATCACGAATAATGTTGTTCCTTGTGACGTCGTCGATCGAGACTGAACGACTTGGTGCTCGCACCTTGCCTTTCCGTGCTGCCTGCTGTTCGGCCGGTGCCGATTCCTTCGGTTTGTCCCCAGGCGAAGNGTTTCGAGCATCGTTCTCGTTCCGCAGCTGGCTGAGAACGTTCTTGGAGCGCTCGTTAGGGTCCCAGAACTCTGGGACTGATCTACCGTGATCCTTCAGGTAGTTGTCCGTNGCAAGGAATCGAATTCGGCAATAGGCTTCTTCCAGAACTCGCAGCTGGAAAATGAATTGNATGGAAATGGCCACCATGCCACAGCCCACGANCCTNATGACNGGATAAAGCCACGTTGTCTGGAATGGGTCNTCNGAGAGNAACCGTACGATGAGATAGATNTAAGGCAAAAGTCCNAAGCTGCTGAGGAANGCNGTTATGCCNANCAAGCGCANATTCCANAACCANANGTCCNTCGANAGNAGGTTGATTTTGACCGAGCGTATCCTCATCTTNGACAAGTGGCGACGNAGNTTGTCTTCNGCNACGTAGAGATGNCGNTTACCCTCTGCGACATGNACNAACANTTCGCCCANACCNCATGGGGTGAANCCNGCGTTGCGAAGTAGGGTGGGNCCAGGAAAGANNCGATGATCGATGCTGGCCCANAGAACGACNAATCCNGCTTTGACNATCCCAAGGCTCCCGAAGATGGACATGGGGGTAGCTGCNGCGTANAGTAGCCCTTGTTGGAGNGCCGATGTCACCANNCGNTCGCATTGCTCCGTGCCAAGGAGGGGNAGTANAGCNGATACGTCTTGNATNCCNCCAGTNGCAACGCCCACAACGCCAGGCTTNTGATCGTCGCTCATCTTGNAGCTTTAAGCCTCGCNNNGTCAGTNNTATNCANNAAACACATCNTNTNNATTGGCGNACCTNGGAATCTTNCACNAGANTNNTATCNNTNCNTTTGNGTGTCGNCTACGTGGNGGCAGNCGNTNAAAGAGGAGGTCGATGCACAGCTCCGCCGCAANNGCNTACATGAGGCTGTNNGAAGTTNAGGCACGCTGTCATTGCCCTGACATGTTGNATGNTNTTCAACTGGNAGCATATNTATCTNCGATANGNNGTNNGAGNGCTGTGGANTGAAAACCCCTACGACCTCCAGCAGCGGTACATGGGGGTNNAGAGCNAGCCGCTATCAAGACTGATGCAGCGAGATCACCGAGAGCTGCAATCCGNNATCAGGGCTTGGCTTATACCCTCACCATCNCATAAGCGCNNAAACCCGCTCCTATTGCCNCCTCCTTGGGCTTGNCTAGAAGATGGCGAAGAAAACAAANGAAGACCCTGTACCNACGATTAANAGCGTTCAGAATCGCGATATCATCCAACGATTGAACTACATGTANCAAGCTGGCGCTTTTCTTCANAGTCTGCACTCCCGAACTGCACCTTCGTCGTTCGAATCGACTTCAAGGGAAGATGANCCTCAAAGAAAGAAGAAAAAGCGCGTACGAGGGGATAAGGGAGGTGGGAGTCAACAGCCATTGAAGACGATGGCAGACCTCGGTCGCTCGTACGTACACTCCATGAAAGTTGTTGGACAGAGGACTACGGTCAAGATGTGGGTTCTACCCCTCATTGAACGCGTTTCTTCGTTTACTAAACACCCATTCGACTCTCAGGGACCCCTCAATCAAGCGAACCATTTGCAAGGGCTGTGANGTTGCATTGGTTCCAGGAATGACCGTTTCTACACGCGTCGAAAGTGTGTATCCTTCCGTTTACCCATACTGAATTAACTATATACNTTGTTTTGTTGTTGTAGAGCTCAGATCTCATGGCCATACAGTGGTATACACATGCATGAACTGCAAAACCAAGCGACGGATACCAGCACCACCGATTGCGCCAGTTCCTCCCATTCCCCTGCTAGCCCNCGATATTCCCAGGTCATCGCTCGAGACTGCGACANCAATAATNANAGAAGACACCCCAACGGTTGATAACAACCTGCCGCCAAAATCTAGCCCACGCATACACCTGAAACCGAAGAGGAAACCACCACAACCTCGCCAGCCATTACTCGCAGCTCGCAAGGATGCCGGCCATGTTATATTCAGAGGTTCTGAAAAGCTCATCGNAGAAGACTACCCATGACGACTCGAGTAGTATGCGCGCTTGAATCCTGCGACTGAAGACGCACATTGGGCGACCGCATCTCACCCAGGCNTCCCCATCTCATTCATGGCCTGTTGCACTTGCAGCTTCTCCATAACCGCTCTGTGCAGACTCGACTTCATATTCCGCGGTTTCGCACCTACCTTGGTTTCGTATTCTGTGGCCCAGGACTGTTTCCAGCACTATCCGANGAACCCTCTGTCGCGAATGACACNGATTTTGACAACGATGGGACGACATCTTCCACCTTGGGAATCGGGGCAGGGTCACCTTTCGAACGGAGATGAACGGGGACGATGATGGGGGTTGAGCGAGGAGGTGGAGGCCACTATAACACCAAAGCCNTCAGGATAAATCTGTATTCGTGCAAGGAGGGGGCACGTACGCCTCGGTTCGGCTGGTTGAAGTGTAGGGCAGCCCATGGAGGATACTCTTTCTCCAATTTGATGATNTGGTCTTCCAGCATCTTCAGGCGAGAAAGGAGAGTTCTNGNTGGAGATGGAACTGCGTACTGTATAAGACTAACAGCACAGCAATGGAGGATCGNGGTTNACGNACCATATCGAACTGCAAAGTGTGTTTCCACATTCCTCAAGCGCTCGTCTAATGCAGGGTACCNAGCTGNCGTCAGACTCTCTTCACCNTCCAGCTGCTGAGGCNTCTCCTCGGGTGTAAGAACCCCCTTTGTNGTCTGTGCNGCATTAGATGGCTTGTCTTGCCCTCCTCCTGACTTCATAGTTCTTGANAGCGGCCCATCGTTGTTCTTCGCAATGTCGTACTTCATNTGTTCGTCTCGGTTGATTGGTTTGGCNTCCGTTCTCGCACAAGAGCCTAGTGCACTTGGNTCAATCGTNGTNGGANCAGATCCTTCGCTTCTTGTGGCCTCCACGGCTTCTTGAACGCGCCGCCGACGCTCAGACATCGAGTNAAGGAACTCCGAACGGTTCGACGCGTTGATTTTTGCACGGTTCTTTGCGAGGAGTTGGGAAATGGATTTGTTGATCTGGAAGGGTNCGACGAGGTTGGTTNAGACTGGAGAAACTCAGAAATATAACTTCAAAACTCACTGACGTGGGTGTACGANGTAGCTCTCCCTCNGCGAGTTTCGCGTATGTGAGCTTGCGCTCTTCAAGAGGAATNCNGGNTTCGTCGTCTACGGACGAGCTTTGCCCCGGTCTATCTTCATCTTTTGGGTATTCTGACACGCCCTACGGAANGTTATCACTTTACNCTCCGGTAGCGAAGAAGTTNGGCAATGCTCACCGACAGGCGTNTGACCANATTCTGAAGCGCTTNNGGTATCCTCTCCTCNTCCCAATCGGGNGACATGACAAGCATGTCGCGCTCAAAGCCCTTCNNCGCCTCGNACAGACCCGCCTCNTCCAAGAAATCCTTCAAAGCNCCATCCCAATGTCGATAAGATTCCAACGTTGGTGGTGCTGGCTCCGGTTCTGGGGTAGGAGGCTTCTTCCTTTTCGCCGGAATCGTCNCCTCACTGTCCTCCTGTTTCGGCATGATGGNTGGNNGTTGGCTACTTGAAGCATANGNCTGCGAGTACACGGGTTGCTGAGGTGCAGAGGCGCGATAGTAAGACTGGTAGTGCAGCTGNGGATTGTAGTGCCCAGAAGTTGGTGGNCCCGCCCCGTACGATGTTGTCGCTGTTGTTGGGTACCCCGCCCANGTCATAGCAGGCCAAGAGCCATANTTATACGGGGCTCCACCCTGTGNACCGGGTGNTGCAGCTGCATTCATCCCAGTCACACCCGTCCAGTTTGTGTTCGTCGACGACTGCGCTCCATGTTGTGGATGAACTGCNTTGATTGTCGCAGTGTAGGGGTTATACGATGCAGACGGGCTTGGCGCAGCCTTACTGCTCGACTCAGCTGCTGCTGCTGGAGGCCCGTTGACCATGGGCCGTGCTCNAGGGTGGTGGGTGTGAGGGAAGATGCCTGCTCGACGCCATCAACGACGAGCTCGAAATCAGTTCGGCGATTCAGAAATTGACCGGAGCTTTGTCAGCGCATTTTACGCGATGGGCGCTTATCAGGCAACATGCCCCTGAGACGACCTGANGANGTTGGAAGCAACGAGTAGNCCCCTGGAAACNCAGAAACACCAACAAATGACCTANANATTAAGCGATNCCCCTTNANTNGGGTNNAAAANGCCTCAAANAATNGCGATCGTCATTTTCGAGGGAGATAAGCNAAGTAACAACAGTCCATANAGCGTCGTGAATCNTGNATCATAATCCTATCGTANGAGAGTTCGACACNGANCATCNNNNGNGATNTANCACANGCNATGTCTAGAANANATGTACCNNAAAGTCAATGTGTAGTGGNANNAGTCCGTTCAAGTCCAGGGTTCGNAANCTNAGAGGAAAACAGCCANGGCACCACCAAGGACCAACGTAGCCAAAGCGAGACCCATCCTNGGGGANNAGGTCNNCGCACCNTTTCCAGCACCNCCAGTNTTCGAGTCGCCGCTNGTNGAAGAGGAAGCATTGGCNGANCGAGTGGCGAGCTGCTGGAANGCGGCAAAGTTGTTGGGNCCCGACTCGACTGCGTTGATCGAGAAGACCATGCCAGACTGGCAGTGGTTNACCTGGCCACAGTAGCCCCAGATAGGTGCGGTCTGNANGAANNGNTNAGANNTNGAGNATAANCGGNATNNAGANNGACTCACNTCGTTGATNTTGATNGAGAACTTGGGGAAGTCGGTAGCATCNGCNGCGACNGGTTGGCTAAAGAATCACGAAGATAGCTGTTAGTGATGTANNACAAGAGANAGAGCANCATGTACTCACAAGCCAGACTTGAATCCNTTAGCGAGAGGGCTGCAAGGGTTAGAGAAGCTCGACTGGGTGACAGTGTGNTTCTTGGGNCGGAAGTCGAAGGTNACNGTATCTCCAATCGCAGCAGTGATGTTCGCCGGNGAATAAGCCAACTTTCCATCCGCTCCTACAACGATCGTNTGNTCCTGNGGCGCAGCNGCAGGCGTNGGCTCNGGGGTACCNTCATAGCTGGTATAGGTGGTAGTGTACACCGACCCTCCCCAGTTCACCGTAGCGGTAGCCTGCGTCCAATGNGGNGCAGGAGGGGTGGTGTAATAGTCGGTAGNAGCAGCNCCNGCAGCGGCNGTCGCGCTGGTACTNGCAGCAGCGGTACCGTTGCGAGCGATCGCCAGAGCTTTGAACGCCTCGAAGGAATGAGGGTCCGCAGCGTCAGCAGGAGGGTTGATCGCAAACACCATTCCNGATCCGCAGTGNTTGACTTGGCCACAGTAGAACCANANNGGAGCACCGTANTTGTCAGGGACGGTGAACTCTTGGACGGGNAGAGGGTCNGTTCCAGGGGCGACGGGAACGCTGTGGGCATGTGTCAATTGAAAGGCNGNGTGATATNNTTCNGNGATGCTCACAAGCCAGTGCGGAAGCCTCCTTCAGGGAGAGGGACACANGGAGGGTCGAATGCGGACTGCGTCACAGTGTGATTCTTTGGGTTACTGTGAAGAGTCAAAANGTTAGTGCGGTCTTCTGAGACTGAAGCGGCATTGNACGAACAATCTGAACCGGACGATGTCCCCAGCCACAGCNTGAACGAAAGGCGGCTCGTATACTAGCTGTCCGTTGGGTCCAACATTGACCTCCAAGATAGCNGCNAGGGTGCNGGGAACGGCGAGAGCTGCCAGCGAGAGTGCGATCGTCGACGAGAACATGNCNTCTATGNGTTCGTGAAAGGGNAANCTGGTCGTAACTGGTCGTCTAGAGGATNNGNAGGGNATGGANGAGAGGATGAGGGNCTGAAGAAAATACCACCACCATTATATAGGCCAAAACNNGTTAGCGCCCGCTGATGCGTAATCGCCGAAGCGAAAACGACCCTGCAAGANCCATCACAGTGGCACGCCCACCGGGCGTCCAGGGCTACAGCTTTCAATACAATNCNCGACACGAGGGCNGCGCCAAGCTTCCCCTTTGTCTCTTGCGGGNGCTCTCTGAAACTCGCTGTCACCGGCGAACCGGTGCTGAGGACTGGATAGCGCCCCTCGCGCTCGACGGGCGATGCAACTTTGTAAGTCAGATCAGGAACAGAGTCCGATATTGAATGGGCGATACGNACTAGTNAACCTGGCATGCGGCAAATCAGCNTACCACCAGTGNACACTGACCATGNAGTCAGTGTNGGTGNGGATATGNCATCGCTCAGGGTCGTGTCGTTTCAAGGAGNNGGCCCAGAAAAGCAGTACCTCNCAANCGGTGGANNCNNTGNTNNCGGGTGGGATGGGACNGNANCTCAGACTCCCTTGAATNGGCNCNATTNCCGCANNGGTCGGGNTNAANNNNCANTNGCACTCGCTAGTATTNNANGCTANGGAAAGGTGAGATCCGGGANCGTGTTGTTGGCCAAGGNCGNCGCNTNNAGNCNNNGNGAAGANATNCCGNANGACAGAGACNAGGTCTGGAACTTCACAAANAACGATTNACCCAAAGAAGANTACCGAANNGNTACACACATACTCACACCCGACGCCACAGGGAGCATCCGGCGTGAGGCAAATGAGCGAGGGGCACGCCGCCTTGCCCGTCGGCTACAGCGTCGGGCGCAGCGCCCAGCGGTCGGCGACATCGACCCTGACCGAACGTCTCTGCAAAAGAGGAAAGCACAAAGAAAAATAGAAAATCATGCGATAATGTTCCATAGGAGGGAGATCCAGATCGTCAATCAAGCCTTGTACAAAGTATCGATGAACGTGGCAGCGAGCTCTCCGACCATCTCGGGGCCTACGGGGCTTGATTTGCCCAAACCTACGGCGGTGTTAATCCAGAGGGAGATGCTCGACATGCGAAAAATGCTTACCGTAAAGTGCAACCATCGTACCCTTCCCGGACGGTGCGAGCTTCGCCTCTTGCACGGAGTCCTTCAAGTCCGCGATGAACGCGTCCACAACGGGGACCGTCAGGCGCTATACCAACCATTTAGCGTCAAATTGGTACAGCGGCACTGGAGAGTGGCTTACGGTCACAGCCAAATGGCAAGCCTTGGGATTTGTGATACCAGCCAAATGCCACCCGCGTTTGCTCATGGCATCGCCAACCTCCAACGCGTCGACCTGAGGGTGCTTGGAAGCAAAGGCGACCACGCTTGCTGGGGGGTCGCCCAGAACGTAGAGCTCAGGGATTGAGTTCGTAATCGCGTCAGCAATTTGGCGTGTGGCGAGGACAATGGTGCGGCAGGATTCCAGGTAACCTCTGTGGGGAGCAATACACCAGGGTGAGCCGGTGAATACATTTGGATGATCAGAGAGACGCACTTGGTACCAACATGTTGCATAACAGCCCAGGCACCCGCGATGAGTGCACCAGGACGGGATCCGACATACTCGGGCTGGCGTATACACCTCCCATCCATTCAGGGTAGACGTAGTACTGGAATCGTCGCAGTTCGGGGGTCCTGTACATAATCACAGAAGTGCCCTTCGGGGCGAATCCGTACTAGCATAGTCGATGTTGAGTAGGGTAAGCGTTCTAGTGCGGAACGGACAACTTACTTTGTGCGTATCGCAACTGATACTTGTGACGCCCTTCAACCTAAAGTCAAACGGCGCTAGTCTGTACTTTCCGTTCGCATTGCCCTGCGAGAGGCCAGCGGGCTCAAGGAAGGGAACAATAAAGCTTCCTAGACAACAGTCGACATGGAGTCCCACGTTATGTCTGAGTGCGAGCTCGGAAAGTGCTGAGATATCGTCTTGCGCTCCATCAGGGTAGTTGATACACGATCCGACGAGCTGACGTCCTAGGATCAGAGTCATGCCCATCTAGCTTTGGGGGGTGGCTCACTAGAATTGTGTTGGGGTTTCTTCAAGGCCGTAATCAGTAGACGTGAGGGCCTGCATGTTGAGATACTCACATGGCGCGTCTTACGCGTTTTAGGTCGACCTTGCGGGTATACCTGTCTACTGGAATAACGTGAACCTTAATCTTAAAGTAAGCAGCACCCTTGTCAAACGCTGCATGCGCCGACTCGGGAATGACACTGGAAATATCATGAGCGAAATCCGCGGAGAAGAGAGAATAATGGCGTACATCTCAGGCTCTGTGATGCCCTTGACCTTCTTCGCCCAGTCTCGGTAGGTCTTTAGAGCCATAATAATAGACTCGGTCCCTCCGGATGTTACGACACCGCACCCCGTATCGGGGGCGTTGTACAGTTTCAGAACCATGGCCACGATCTCTGCCTCCATCTTTCTTACGGCGGGGAACACGTCGGGATGGAGAGGGTTGGACACGCAGTACCTGTCGTACGCGGCCGAGATGATCCTTTGCAGGTCCTCACCGCCGTCTACCATCGACCCAAATCTTTAGCAGAGGTAAATGAATTAGTTGATGTGACTTACGATATACGGCCCCCGACAATTTGCCCTGATTCCAGACGCTGGACTGGCCATTCAGCTCGACGTCCATCTTCTCCATCTCTGCGAGAATCCATTCCAGAGACTTGCCGTCCTCTGGTAATGTCAAATGACGAGTAACATTCGGTCCTTTCGGAACGAGCTTGTTCTCGATGTCGAGACGTGCCTTGCTCATTTCCGTCGTGACCTTCTTTTGCATGGATGGCAAGCGGAGGACTAGACGGACTACGAACTGCAAGCGAAGCTTAGCTGTGGGCATGCACGCGACACAAACGGCAACCGCACCTGCGACACCGCAACATAGACGTCCTTCGCGCTGGCCGTAACGCCTCGAGCACGAAGATGCCAGAATGCCTTGCGGGCATAAATGGCCAGAACATAGTAGAACAAAGCAGACTTGGCAATATCCAGTCTTCCAGCAACCGGCCCCAGGAGCTCTTTGGCGTATGTTACCGGTATCGTCAAGGCTAGTGCCTTGGAATGGAGGCTTGAGGACATGGAGGTTACTGTTCAAGCTGGAAAGCCGTCTCGGAAGCTGGACTGGCCCAAGCACGGGGATAAATGTGATGGTGAGAGTCAAGTTCGTTTCATCCCGTTGAACTCGAGGATTCGACGAAATGGGCGCGACAGGCGCTCGATTTCACGTGCGGAGGCAAAACGTCATTGGCTTCCGCTGAAAATAGGGGCAAACTCAAAGAGGAAAGGTCGAGCAAAAAGTCAGTGAAGGTCCTGAGTTTGAGCCTCATTCATCCAGACAATGGAAAAGGCGATAGACACTAGTACTTAGGTCGTGAGTTCGAGCCTCAAAAAGGTTGCATGGCTGCCCCAGTGAGGCTCGAACTCACGACCTTCCGATGCGTGGGAATAACAGTCGGACGCTGTAACCAACTCAGCCATGGGGCAATTGATGGGAAGACCCCCATCAAAGCCACCAATACTGTCTGGCTGTTTTCCCCTTCCAGCAAGTCAGCGCAGCCCTACCTTGCCTTCTCCCCCCACTCATGCAGTCTTCTCNTCGAGAGCAGCAGCATCCAGGGTGCCTTCAACGCTTTCCT
>JANDKE010001390.1:0-14733 GCA_027627275.1 Coprinellus aureogranulatus
TGAAATGAGAAAAACCAGTGTTACCAGTACGAGTTCTGTAGACAACGGTAATGTACACTACTTAGAAAACTATTCAATGATCTATCGCGATTGCCCATGCACATGTCGCGAACGCGCGAGCGATAGGGGCAGATAACGGCGAGCGGTAGAGCGGTAGAACGGAGATCAGAGCGGCGTAAGAGAACAACCCTATAGCCACTCAAGAGCAAGAGCAGGAGGAAAGCGGTGGATTGACTAAGAGGTCAGAATGGAGAATACAGGCTAAGGTATGTAGGTATATATACGTTAGAGAACAATAAGGCGATCTAAAATAGAAACAAGATAAAAAACAACAAGGCAGCGCGAAGCAGTGAGAGACAATAAGCGAGGCAGTGCGAGGCAACGCAGAAGAATGAAGAAGGATACAAAATAGAGAGAACAATAAGGGCGGCAGTACAAGGCAGTGCGTTGTGTGGAAACAGGGGGAGTGTGACAGCGCGGAAGGGAACAACGAGGAGAACAATAACAGAGATGAGATAAGATAAAGAAAAAGATAAGATCGGAGGGATAAGATGAGATAAGATAATACCGGAGTTCACGACACTTGCCTCAGTCATTCGCCCAGTTCAAGTCGTTGTGCGACAAACCGCTCCCACAGAGTTCTGCGAAGCAGGCGCCAAGACCCTCTGCGTCGCTTGGGCCAGTGACTGCAATACAGGCCCTCGATGGCCTCTTCCATCCTCGCCTATCGAAGCTTTCTCCGTCTACCACGCGCCAAGCTTCTCCCGGTTTCTCGAAACCCGGAGGAAGCTCTGCCAGTTCAAAGCCCTCGGGGAACCCCTCTCGTCCTATTTTGAACACATCGAGAATTCCTTCTGGTGGAGCTGAGAGGTCTTCTTTTAGACCGATTCCTCCAGCATTAGCACCGCCTCCCACGACACAAGGCCGAGTGTCGTCAAGTTCATCGTCGAACTCGTCCGCTGTCGACGTCTCATCCCCCGCCCCAGAACGAAGCCGAACCTCCTCCCCTGTGCATGCACCGCTCACTTCCCCTCCGACGCCCACACCTCCGTCGCCTGCGTCGTCGACGTCGTCGTTGCATGAGAACGCTGCTGCTATGGGTGGGCCGTCTATGACGATCCATTCGCCGGGTACGAGCCAGGGGAATGGGAGTGGGATGATGAACCCCGCGGGCATGTTTGGGATGATGAACGTCAATATGATGTTTGGCGTTCCTGGAGGTCAGGGCCACAGTGGAAGTGGGTATCCCCAACAGCAGAGTCAGCAGCAGCAACAGCAGCAGCAGTTGCCTATGCAGTCCCAGCAGAGCTTGGGCGATGGGAGTCAACAACAACAGCAGTGCTTTCCCTCGATGGGGCTGACGATGTCTATGCCCTCTCCTCCCTTGAACCCGATGGGGCAGCAGCAAGCGGGGGGAGCGTATAATAATGGGGGCATGCAGCAACCGTCGTTCAACTCGATGCCTTCGTTTAATATGGGTATGGGCTTGGGGATGAACCCGCCGACGATGAATATGAACGTGCCGTTGAATATGGGGATGGGGATGGGCGTTCCGATGGGTATGCCGATGATGCAGATGCCTATGTCGATGCCCTTCGCGGGTCTGCAGTTGGGTGTTACGCTGAGTTTGGCGCCGCATCAGCATACAGGACACCATCAACCCCAACAACAACAACCTCAGCAGCAGCAACAGCAGAATCAGATTCAGTGGAACATGGGTACCCAGGGGAATGGCGGCGGTATGGAGTATGATTTGGGTGCGGGGATGGGTGGGATGGGTGAGGGGATGTTCTCGCTTGTGAATACCCAGCCTGGTGGGACTCCGGCGAATACCCCGTTGAATTCGCCACTGAGTCCGTCGTCGCCTGCGAGTATACCGAACTCGATGTTGGGGGTGCTTGGGGGTGGGGGTGCAGCGAGTCAGGGCCCGATGAGTCCTGAGGGTGAGAAGGGACCGGGGCAGGCGTCGAGTGCGTTGAGTTATGCGCTTGGGTGAGGGGGTGCTTTTGGGTGCATTTATATCTTATCTTTTTCTATGGTGCTTTCGCTTTTCGTTTTTTCTTGCTTTCTTATCTGACTGATTTCTCGACATCTACTCTCTCGACTTACATCTCAACTCAATCTCTTTCTGCTATGTGCTATCCGCTGTAGAATCTCGTTCTTATCTATCTCTTGTAACTTTACTAACTGGACGCTGTATTTGGTACAGACTATACACGTTTTTGCGAAGCAACTCCAGTCTATGGAACTCACTGGCACTTGGTTATTTGGCGCGTCGCCCACAGACGTAAACTGCGATGGGTATCTGAGGAATGCGGAAGATAAGCGCCGAACAGTTTCAAGCTGTCCACTGACCACCCCACCCTGACTAAATCGATTTGCGATACGCCTTCGAAGCTTGTTATGTGGTCGGTACATCTCAGCGCGGAGGAAGAGACCCTGGTCTCCTTCATCGTCCAGGAGCTGAACGACGTTGAAGATATGACTTGGAGATATAACGCCGAACTTCGTTGCAAGGATATGAACGCTTTTGCTGAGGCTTACATCGCAGCTCTAGCAGCGATGGATCCACCTCCTCTAAGTTTGAGCCAGGATCCAGCGGTGGTTGATGCAGAGATCCAGAAGTTCGCTGTGGTGAAGAAACGCTGGGATGCCGATCCAAATCCGAATCGGAAAGAGTAAGTGAAGCCAAACGACTATGCGAACTATATCGTAGACTGACTCGGTATCCGTGTAGGAAGATGATACGCATGCTAACTGCGCCGCATTATAACATGCTGTTGATGAAGAAAGCGAGCCGTCTTCCAGAGAATCTGCGCTCGGAGTATCAGAGGAGGTACAAGGAAGGGGTAAAGTAAGTCTGACTCTTCGCATCTCTTGCTTTCATTCATCGAACCTCTTCATTTTGCTGATCTCATTGGCATCCGTCCCACAGCCGGAGAGCCGAACAATACATAGGCCTGGGAGGCGAGATGGTTAGGCCCGCCCAGCCTAACGCTGCGTTACAGCAATTAATAGCGCAATACCCCTCCTTCTCAGGCACGCAGCAGCTCCCCAGAGCCCCCACACAGAGCATCGAGGACGAGGATTGCGAACACCGACTTCCACCGTACATTGTGTCCAAGCCTCTTCAAGCCTCCGACATCGAGGGCACCGCACGACTCCTGACCGCTAAAGAAAGAAGAAATTATGCTGAACGACCGGAAACGGCTATTGGAAAAGTATTTAGGACTGAGGGCACAATGTCACAGGGCGAGGTGGAAGTCTTCAAGGTCCGTGGAGTACTTTCGGTCGAGGAAGATAAGTGGGTGTACCGTCTAAGTCCGGACTGTCGCACAAATGCCTATGGGGAACCTTTGGACTCTTGGCAGTCAATCGTCAACCCCACGACGGAGTACGGTACTAAGGTGTACGAAATTGTGAAGGGTTGGAAGTGCTAAATACTAGTCGTACTGTAGTAAATATCGCGATCCACCATGTGCTACTCACTTTTTGAATGGATGGCGTTCAGATGTCGCTAGTAGCTAAACTGGGGCTGGATAATTTGTTAATTTTTCTGGCTGTGAAGCGCCTTCCCGGCGCAAAATCGATCCTTTGTGAGCTGCATGAGCGGGAGGTAGCTTGAGGGTGGGAATGATGCGCTGATGCGCACCTATGCACACACCAAATCGGCGGATGCACTCTTAATTCCGCTCTTCCAACATATGACATACGGTCCCGCAACCACAGCTTCTTGTCATGTTGCCGCCAAAGCTGTCGCAAATATGGGAGTACTGCACTCCATCTGTGTCGAGTTCTCTTCAAGGACGGCAGTGACTTGCTCTGGGTGTAGTAGCCGGTGATTCTACGCTCTCGGTTCGTTATATGGGAACCCTGAAGGACCCGGGCCTTCGGAACGAAAGGCGTGCTGCAGCCAGCCGCCTTGGCCAGCCGATACGTCTTATTCGCGCCTCATGTCGCCCACACACCCCCAGGCATAAAACCTCAGACAACAACTCAGCTTCTTCCTTCATCCTCACTACAGCATGCAGCTTGAGAAGCCCAACGAGTACGTTCGATTCAGTGTAGAACTCAACGCAGATTGCTAACACCCCTTCTCGGTCATCCTCAGCATAATCAAACCCAAAGCCCTGTTCCCCGCTCCTCTTTGGGCACCCCCTCTCTCCATCAAGCTCGAGCCTGACCACCTCACACGGGTCAGCGACGAACAGCTCCATGCGTACATCGATAACCCCTCCACACTTATAGGGAAGGCGCTCGCTGGTGGATGGGACCATAGAAGGGGGGAGTTCCGGTTCATGGCAAAGATCTGGGCGGTCATTGACACGGATGAGGGGGAGCAGTATATGTGCCTCTTGGTTCCGGGCTATGAGCAGTGTAACGGAGCGAAGGTTGAGCCGGTGAGGGCGTTGGCGTGGAAGCGGTTTTTGTACTATGAAGTTCCTGTGGCTTGAGTTCGTCGGGCGTTTGGACTCGACCTGGATTCGGCATACTTCTCACCTCTCGACTGGTTCAGCTTCTGCCTACCCTCCGCGTTCCACTTGTACATTCCCTCTATCTTGCAATCGCCTCCTGTAACTCTGCTGACTGAATACTGCTTTCGACACAGACGATACACGCGTTTCGCGGTTCATCCAGATCGTCCAGGGTCCTCTCCACGCGTGATCGTGTTTGGACGTCCTAGCCGCCCACAGACGCAAACTGCGATGAGTATCGGAGGATCGCAAGGCGATAAAGCGCTGAACGCCTTCCTCCACACCCCCACCCTGTCGTGCATTGTGCTCTGACTTCTGTTGCAATGGCCGAATACGAGGAGCTCTTATCGTTCCTCGTTCAAGAGCAGGCCGCGGCCCAAGAGATCCAGTCACGGTATTCCATCGAAAGCCGGAAGGATATGAATGGTTACGAGAGGCATACACCGCTGCCACTGCATCGTGGAAACAGCCCGTTATAGAGGACAACGCAGAAGCTGTCGACGCCGAGATACAGAAGTTGTATGCGATTAAGAACAGCTGGGATGACGACCCCAATCCTAACAAGAAAGAGTATGTTCAACCGCCAGTTGTTGAAGAGGGCCGTCGTTCCAACTGAACCTATGTATGATCTTCGTAGGAAAGTCATACGCATGCTTACTAGCTCAAACTACGCCTATCTCCTGCAGAAGAGAGCGTCGATGCTTCCAGGGGACCTGCGCTTCGAATATTTGAGAAGGTGTAACAAAACGCTCAGGTGCGTGCATCCGATCCGGACCTCCCTTTCGCCCGCGCGTGCCTTTTTACCCGAGGCTCGACATTGAGGCTTACTGCGCTTTAGCCAAAACTCCCTACCAGACGGAACATTGGAACCTCAATGGCCAGCCCAACCTAACGCTGCCCTGAGACAAATCCGGGAAGAAGAGACAGCTACCTACTTAGCAAACAGGGTCCCTCATCACAGACGAAGACGAGTATACCGTAGAGCTTCCATACGACATTCCCGCTGAACGTTTGCAAGATGCCGAGATCTCAGGCAACGCACGATTGCTCACTGTGAAGGAGAGGAAGAAGATTGCTGAACATCCCGAAACGGCTCTCGGGAAGGTCTTCAGGATAGAGGGCAGATATCGAAGGGGTGAGGATGAGGTGTTCAAGGTCAATGGAGTGCTTCTGCTTGTGGAAGACAAGATGGTGTATCTCACGTATCCGGAATCGGGGAAGGTGGCCGGTGGGACCACTTCCAGATCTGGGAAGAGAAATGGAATCCTACTAAGCCGGAGGATGTCGATAGACTTCGAGCGTATGAGATCGTGAAGGAGTAGATTCCTTGTGCATATTCCTATAGCTCTGTCATCCATCTTGTAGTTCTATATGCGTTCAAGCGAGCTCCGGCTTGGGTATTCGGTGGGCGGGATGAAGAAAGCGTGCGAATGATGCGCCGATGCCACGAAACCTTGCAGCGACGCGGCCAGGTTCCTTGATCCCGCTCCATCATGTTGACCACCTCTCTTACTCCAGTGGCGACTCACCTGTAACCCTAGCCATCTGTAGCTTGCTGACCGAGCCATGTTTGGCGTGTCGCCCACAGACGCAAATTGCGATGAGCATGATCGAGAAGGCGATAAGTGAAAGGCTTGTCGCCTCTCCCCACCCTACCCTCAGCGCTTTCCACTACACGTTCTCTTGCGATGTCTTCACCGATTCCTCTCAACGCGGAGGAAGAGTCCTTGATCTCCTTCATCATCCAGGAGGAACTTGAACTTGAGGAGATGACGAATGAATATCACGCCGAACTAACCAAGGATATGAACGCTCACGCCGAGGCGTATATCGCTGCGACGACGACAATGGAGCCACTCATTGATAGTTATAAGGAGGAATTCCAGGAAGCGGAGATTCTCAGGCTATCCGAACTAAGGAAAAGCTGGCTTGCCGACCCGAATGCCAATCTCAAAGAGTGCGTGGGTTGTCAACTGCGTCCAGTTGCATTGCGGATTGACGAGAAATAACTAGGAAAATGATACGCTTCCTGACTGTGTTGCTCTACAGTATACTCCAGCACCAGCTAACAGCTGCAGAGATGGCCACAGCGCTCCGTTGGTTTACCCCCGTCGTCGTCAATGGAGTCACTATCTTCCTCTACTCGGGGGACCTAGAGCCAGTCGCCCCAACTGATCCGGCGTGGGTGTCAAATCGGTGTCCGCACTGTCATCACCTCCAAGATGGCCTGCCGTGAACTCCGCGCCCCCCCGACGCAGCTGCAGTAGCTGAACAAGGGTTAGAGTTCATATGCGCAAAGTCCTGGCTCCCGCCAGTGCTGCGTCGCCATCTGCAGTGGTCTGGGGGAAGGCAGCGCTGATATCATCGAGGGAGAGAAAGTCAAAGCCGCCGAAAAAGGCGCCTGTACTCGCCAACCCAGGGGAGCCGTTTGACGAGGCAGTGGGATGTGTTGGGCTTGAGGGGTGCGAGATATCCTTGAGGGAGTGCATGGAGCCTGGGCTCTCAGAGCCCGAACCCAGGAAGTCACACAATGAAAGGGAGGTCGAGTCCGCGTGCGTATGCCCATGCAGGTCGAACGAAAATGGGCTAGGTGCGTCGATATACTCCGACTCGACGGGGGCGGTTTGTTGGTGGGGCTCGACGTGCGTACACCTGTACGTTCTCAGAACACATTTCGCTGTTCGCCCAAAACACGTTCAGTTGAGTCGACGCTTATATGAAGCCGGATACCGGGGCGTGACGCACCACAGGGATTATACCCATCGCAAGGCAGACCCGCTTGGATGCACTGGTCACAAGCCTCTTTTGACGCCGTGGCCCCCGTCGCTCCGGCAGACCCCTTTCTCCGCATCGTCGTGGTTGCAGGGGGCTTCTCATTGGCGTGGCACTTGTCTACGTGTCTCGAGAGCAAACCACTAGAGTTCTCTGCGTCAGCCACCTATTCAGTTCTAGCTCCAAGATTTTGATGGGTCTCGCAGAATTATCATATTGGCAGCCGACAACACCACCGATATTGAGGGAGGAAGAAGGCTCACCTCCCAGCAAACTCATTCCCGCAGCACTGACACTTGTACGGCCTTTCTCCAGTATCTGCGGTAAAAGAATTATGTTAGCTCCAGCGCTCCGAGACTTTCAGGATGGGGTTGGGCATGTGTATGTGTATGCGCTCTTCTTTCTCCTCTGCGCGCCCTGCATTCTAATCCTGGGTGCCTGTAACAAGCTTGTCGCGTAACAAAACCAAGACATGGCTTTCGGGCCCAGCCCTCCCCGAGCTAGGGTGCCGCCACTCGACCCTCCTGCGACCATCTCTCCTCGGCTCCAGAACCCCGCACTCCACAACGAATAACCAACATCAAAAGGAAGGCCACCACTCACGGGAACGCATATGCCTCGCAACATGCTGAGGCCTTGTGAATTTCGCTCCGCAGACAGGACATTTGTAGACGGTGCCCTCTGCGAGATACGAGCGAGGAGCACCAGAGTTTGTCGATGCCCTTGTGGGTTTTGATGACTCAATATGTCCTCGAAGCGTGTCACTGTTTGGTAGGAATTCTCCGAGCGCTGGATCATGGGGGTCCTTGAAAACCTGATTTAGGATGAGATTGTGGCGTATAGCTCCCTACGACCGTGCTTCAGTCCATGGGATTAGTACACGAGACCTTTACATACCTTCCAGGAACCTTCTGGCTGGTTACGGTAGTACTCGTAACGCTCCTCAATAGCGGAAAATATTTGACGCGCGTCAGTTGCCTGTTAGGACTTCCATGTATGGCGAGCCAAACTAGCACAGGATGGGAATGAGGCGGACGCTCCCCTGGTGCAGCATCGGGTAGCGCCATAGATTCCATGGGGTTCCCCGGGCCGATGCCAAGTTTGACGCGAAGTTCCTGTTCAGGTTCGAACTGCAACCCAGATGCTTTCGATCCAGAGGATCCAATGCCCTACGTAGGCGGATGCGGGGTGAAGGTGTCAGGTGGGTATAGTGGGGTTGGCGAGAAGGACACGCACCGGCGGAGGGTCCGCGGTTCGTTTTGCCAAGGATGCGTAGAACCTACTGAAGAAAATCGGTTCCCGTGCATCCTTCTTCCGGTCGTCATCTTCCATGGTATTGGCCTCCTCGGTTTCGGTGTTCGCCATGAAGGCGACTCCTTCCTCGCTCATTCATGAACTTGGTCACGCAATATACGGGACGTTATGACCGACCTTTTCGAATTGCTACCAGATCGCCTGCTGCGCGGTCTGCGTCAGAGCATACAAGGTCTACAGATTTAAGTCAGTGGCTGCCTCAGGTGGGCTGCTCCAGAAGGGGGACAGCAAAGGTCATTGATGGCCACTCACCATCCCATAGAGGATCTTCCAAGAGGAAATACCAGTCATCATCATGGCAAAGAGCGAAATCGGCGTGGGTCTAAGAGTCCTTATCAGAATGCACAGTCACGGTATGGGAAAGAAACACTCACATTGTTCAAGATGTAATGGTTGATGATATCGCACGGATGAGACGAGTGCGACTAAGGTCGAGCATTTAGCCTCAGGTAGCGCTCTTAGAATTGTGACTCACCATTTTACCCGCTGGGGAAGAAAATGGTATGGCTTGGAACGCCTCACCATCGCTGTAACTGGAAGTGTCACCCTGAGAATAGCCAAGGAAGTCACCAAATGCGACTTCATCTTTACTTTCATATGGTGCACCTTGCGTTCTGTTCGAAGGTCGGTTCTCGTCATGGGTTGGCAATAGGCTGTCTGCGCAGTCTGGTGATAGAGGACTGGGAAGGGTGGGAGGAATGGGAGGGCCGAGACGGCTGAAAGGGGAGCTTTCCCTCATGCGGTGAAGGAATTGCTTAGAAAACGCAAGCTTAAATCCACGGAGGAAGAGAGTCTGGTTTTTGACACCCATTCTCCCGCTACGACCTACGTGAGCTTCGGCTGTTGCCCGGTCAGTCCATACAAATAAGTCGTCCTCCGCAGAGTATCCTAGACCCACTCTCATCAGTGTGATGCCGTCTCCCAGAAAGGTGGCGACGTCGTTGAATGCTGCAAGCGCCCAAGTATCACTCTTGACGCATCCGGTAATGATGTATAGTGGCTCGTCATCTGCAAGACGACAGACGGTGTCAGCGTGCCTGTAGATAAGTTCTGCATGCTCGAAGATATGCTCCTTAAGTCGTGCGTGGTCCACGAGCTCTTCTAAATCTGCAGGGGAAGTCACTGCAAGGATGGCCCCCTGGTGAGCTCGGCACCGAAACTCAAAACGCGCAATGGCCCTTGAAGAAGCTCAGTAAGGGACTACGGCGATAGGCGATGTGCACAATGGGGCGTACTTGTTATCGTCGCCATAGAGCGTTTTGGCAGTCACACCCTGGACGACTGTGTCCCCTTTCCCTAGGTCGCTTTGGCCGAGGGAAATATCCTTCGGTGGGAGTCTGTATTCAATGTTGTGGTGGAACAGTTCGGCTGTCTTTCGGACAGGTTCGTCGTCATCCCAGAGGTTGAACAATTTCTTGAAGCCCCCTCCCGAAGTGAACGTTCCTACGTCTCCTGGAGTGGTGCCACACTCATTCGTACTGTCCTTCCAACGGGGTTGGGGTTGCCAACAGGCAAGACCTCTCCCCGACTTGAGCATCCGGGACACGTAAACGTCGGGCGTTGTCATCTTATCTTCTGGTTCGTCGATAGATGACTATGAGTTATGATGCGTCGTCAACTCGTTAAATACAATGTGGGATAACGCAGAAATGCTAGCACTTACGACGGTCACATCGCTGCCCACGCTCGAAGCGCTCGCGTCCGAGCTCCAGCTGGCCTTACGACGCAGGGGTCTGGTTTTCGCACCCCGGAAGGCACGACTGGTTGGCGACTTGTTGTCCAGAGGTCCACGCGCTCGCCCTTTTTCCTTGGAGCGCTTTGCCTTATCACCTGAGTTGGGGTTGACGAGTCGACGTAGTGACCCTAGCATTTTGGAAAAACGCCAAGGATCACGAGGTTTTTGCGGAACTGGCTCTGACACTGCACGGGGGAAGGACGGTTGTCCACTCGATGTCTCTCGATGCGTACTGGGGGAGGCATCCGAGAAGTGTGTGTGCTGTGGACGATGAGACCTCCAGTCCATTGGGTCGTCAGCGTGGTGCGCAGAGCTAGTCGCTGGGGCGGAAGTGGTGACATTCACTGTGATAGTGGGCGAGATGTTGGGTGCGATAGTGGGTGCGATGGTAGGGGTAATAAAATCTCGTCCGGCAACCCTGAAGTCAGGATTGTGGAAGGAATGGTGGTGCGATCCAGTGAACATGCTGATGTCCTTGCCATTGTCGTTCGGATTGGCCATCTTGGTTCAGCAAAACGGAGCAGCCCCTACCCGGAGCTGAAAGTGGTCAAGACGATGGCCAGAAAGAAAGCTGTAAATGAAATCCCAGTTACGTCGCACAGCCAATGCCAAAGTCGCCACAAGCGTTCAGTATTCGATATCCGGAAACTGTCACAGCCTTGGCAATGTTGTCTCCAGTGCGCCCTTGATAGAGTTCCGTGCCAGGAGCCCATTTTGACCGAACGTAGACCTAGATGGCCAGTGAACGTTGATGTAGTTGCGGTTCAAATGCGTTGGACTTTGGAAGGCCAAATAACCCGGGCCGACTGCGCCGGCCTTATCAATAACGCCACGGCGGCCGCCTTGAAGCCCCTATTTACCCCTTGCCTCCGCCCACGCCCTATATCCAGCCCAGAGTTTTTTTAAGTATGCTAGACATACGAAAGGGGCACCTACTGCAAGGGATTTACACACACTCTACATGGAGCTGCCTTTCTGACGGGAAAGGACACGGCGGACCAATCGAAAGGTTGGACTCGTTCCATCTTTCCATCCACCCAGTAAGTCTTGCTGTTCGTGTTCTGACATCCTCCTACTCGACAGGAGCTGACTTTGTCTTCTCCCTACGATTAGACTGAGGTGCTGCCACGAAAGCGAGTCAGAACCCTGGTTAACGCAACTCATCCAAAAGCACAGCATCTTCATCTGCAATTCGAACTTTACCTACACTTCTTCGAAGCGCTTCCTTACGTATCCGTGTCATAGACTACCCACCGCAAGGCATAGGCATGGATTCGCATTCACACAAAGGTGCCTTAGCTTTTAGGTAAAGGACCCAGGCACATCTGTCGAAGGACACCTAGATTCGGCGTTTTGGGTGGCCTCGGGATATACAAGGTGGGTCTTCTGATATTAGAACGTTTTTCGACCACCTACGCTCACGAACACCCGGCTACAGGCGTGTATCTGTCGTCCCACGATGGCACCCCTGAATATCTTTCCACCAAACGTTTCCGCTTTGCACGCGGCCTTGCTTCTCCTGGTCGTTCCAGGCGTGTCGTACGTCCTGTATACGAGGTACCAACATCGTAAGAGGAGCAAGGGACACCCATCACCACCAGGGCCCGCGAAATGGCCGATCATTGGGAATGCATTGGATATTCCGTTGGAGAGTATGGGGCCGGTGTACGCCGGTTGGGCAAGGAAGTTTGGTGAGCTCAAAACTCTCAGCGAGCTATCCAACCTCAGCTTACATAGGTATCGTACGCCGCGTCTAGGCACAGATATTGTCAGTGCAAGCGCTCTGGGGACAACGATGGTCGTTATCGACTCGTACGACACTGCGATCGAGCTGCTAGAGAAGAGAGCCGCAAAGTATTCCGGCAGGTCTGTCTGGTTTGATGAGGAACGAGATTGGGAATTCTAATAGGTTGGCTGACGTTCCGACAGACCTTTATCTGTGATGGCATGCGAACTCATGGGCTGGGACTCCATCTTTGCCCTAAGCCCCTACTCCGAAGCCTGGAGGGAGCGGAGGAAGCTCTTTGTGAGATACTTCCGCACCAACACTGGCCCAAACGGCGAAGGTGTGCATACTTCCCAGGCGTACGAATTTGTGCACCGGTTCCTTGTCGATCTGAGTGAGACTCCAAACGAAGTCTATGGGCTTGCTAGGCAGTAAGTTCTCTATTCGCTTGAACGTGTGTCTCTTGGTCGGCCAGCAGCGCTAACGATTATTCTATCTAGTATGATTGGCTCTATGGCTGTATCCCTCGCATACGGCATCCCCATTAAACGGCGGAGCGACGAGCTAATCGAGTTCCTTGACTCTGTAGCGAGGATGGTGGCAGACCGAGTCACTCCTGGAAATGCTGTCGTCGACGTCTTACCATGGTTGAAGTATATCCCTAGCTGGATGCCTGGAATGGGGTTCAAGCGCTTCGCTAAGAGTGTGAGGTGGAAGGCTGAGAGGTTCAGGATGGAGCCTTACGACAGGGCTGTGAAAGCGTTCGTGAGTCTGCGCACCGCTATCTTAGTTCATCAGAAGGGAGTTGAGATCGTTGGTGTTTTGTAGGGTGCGTCCGATGCGCGACCTTCTTTCCTGTCGGATGCCCTCGCCAGGTATGACGCGAAGGGCGGAGATCCAGTGACGAAGGAGAAGGAATTAGACGAGATAAAGGACGTTGCGGCAACAATCTTTGGAACGGCCGGCGACACAACCACGGACGCGATACTGACATTCCTCTTCGCCCTCTCGACACATCCGGAAGTGAGGAAGAAAATCCAGGATGAACTGGATTCCTTGCTCATTGACCATGATAACTCGGGTTCAGGTAAGGAACTTTTCACCGACACGCTGTTTCACTGTGTCTCGAGGAACTATAGCTGAAAGCTGGGCTACAGGAAAGCGCACGCTCAGGCTCCCTACCTTCGAAGACCAAGGTAAGCTCCCACTGCTCATGGCGGCCGTGATGGAGTCGCAACGATGGGCTCCTGTCGCACCTATCGGCGTCCCGCACAGTACAACGGAGGACGACGTCTACAACGGGTACTTCATACCAAAGGGAGCTATCATAATGGCGAACCAATGGTAGGCCACGGTCTCCGAAGTGAAACGATATCATTGACAACGAAACTACAGGTCAATGTTGAACAATGAAAACGAGTATGGGGTCGACGTGCTGGAGTATAATCCGGACCGGTTCTTGAGAATGAAGGCGGGGGGTGAACCTGGTGTGGAGATCAACCCTGACATTAGGAATCCAAATACGATTGCGTTTGGATTTGGAAGACGGTACGTTCGTCTCTACGCTTCTCCCTACAATCCGTTGAAATTCGAATCTCTCCCAAATAGAATCTGCCCCGGACTACACATCGCACAGTCGACGCTGTGGCTCACGGCAGCGTGTCTCCTGACTATTTTCGACTTCGAGGCACCTGCCAGCGGGAAGGCGACCTATGTGAATAGACTGGGCAAAGTGGATGAGAGGTTTGACCCAGGGTTTTTGTGCCATCCGAAGGAGTTCAAGTGTGAATTTAAGCTGAGGTCGGAGGAGGCTAGGGAGTTGGTCCGGCAGTTGGCCATGGATGTGTGAGGGCTCGTCATTCTTCTTATATCTGCACTGTATTTAAACACCTTGACGAATGGCGGATACGGATAGACGTTATTCGCAGGATTGGTCGGTTGGTGGTGCGCGTCTGGGTCGGCGCGCCCAGTGTTTCTTTGCATTCGTCTCGGTTGCTGCCGGGAGCGCGGGAATGATGCGTTCACCTCTGTTTTCTGGGTTTGCTTCTTGCTTCCTCTCCACCACCTCAGTCTCGGGCACCTTGGCAAGGTTCCTAGCGCAGTTCACCTCCGCCGCCTACCCTTTGGGGGTGCATAGAACCTGAGCTTATAATAGCTGGGACGACATTGTTGGCACTTTCACATGCAGGAGCTTTTGCAGTGCCTGAGAGGACCTGGAGGAGCGGTTCGAGCGCGATGCCACTGCGTGCATGGCCTGGTTTCTCCGCTAGTAACCCGATATGACGGCGCACCGTAAACGGCGTAGACTTTCAATTTGGGGCTTTCGGTTTAGTGCAGTCACATGGTGACGACGACGGAGCACATATATTGAAGGAGGACCCGAATTCCGCCACCGTTGACATGGCTCTGCCGGCTTTGCAGATAACGTTTCTTCTCCTCACCCCATTGTATCTTCTCTATACCAGATGGCCAAATGGCACAGTGCCCCTACACTGTGCTTGACAGAGGAGCTACACAGGGTTTTCAGTGTGCTTGACAGCCCAGCGACAGTAGCTACAGGGTGCTTTTTTGGTGTGCTTGACAGTGTAGCTACAGGGGATGGGAGGTATAGGGTAGACGGTGTAGCCACATAGGGTGGGGGTGGGGGTAGGGGGTAGCCCGAGGGGTGAGGGGGCCTGTCGGTGCAGGGGTGGCTATGCAGGCATGTAGCT
>JANDKE010001391.1:498-14731 GCA_027627275.1 Coprinellus aureogranulatus
TNNANNCNNGTTANACACATGTGTGCAAACTCCTTCCTTCCTTGGGCGCCTCGGTGGGCGCTACTACAACGCTTTGCGATCGTTCTAGTCGTCGCAAAAAAGCAAGTATTCGTTATCAAGTGACTCTCTTATCGCGAGTCGTATGCCCANCTTTGGTATGTCAGCCCGCTCAATGAAGAGCGCAGCAAACGAGCGACTTACGCTGTTGGCTCCTTCTCAATACCGTCGCTTACCTTCCTTGTCCAGCTAGCCTCATTTCATGTCGCTCGTCCACATACGGTCCTCGCGCCGCTGCGCTCGCCTAAACCAAACGTGTATCACATACAAATGTTGTTGCGTCGAGCGGGCAGCAAGAAGACGCCAAGCCCGCTCATTTCCGCTCAATGCGAGTGCCATGAAGCTCCAAGCTGGAAGCCCGCAACTCGTTGCATCATGGTGTGTTTCATGAAGAGGCCTGGATTGAAGCATGCCACGACGCGGCCCCGATCACTGAGCGCCTATTCGAGTGTGATGTCGGTACGGACATACCTCATTTGTATCCCGGCCCTCTTGGGATTCACATTAATGAAGTCGCTCAGTAGTATATCACCCGACGCTAATGACGATTAGGGTCGCCTGTATAGTGCGAGAGACTCATGTTCATAGTCAATCGCCACCGCAGAATTGCCTGTTCAGGCCACTCCATCCACCTTGATAAGATACTAACGACCGTCATGGGACTTGGCAGTGTCTATAAATAATCCTACCAGTGTGCGAGCTCNTGGGAGTCGAGAGCACATTTGGAGGTACGCGCCCAAGGCTCACTTCGCACAGTCCGATTGCNNAACTACGTTNAAATCGCGCTTGCGCTAGGCACACGAAGCTGGTACGTGAGAAGTCATTAGATCGTAAAATCGACCAAGAATAACTCTTTATCTCTNCCAGATCGTTTACAAGCTACAGGGCTCCAANGCTCTTATGGTTGTACGTACCCAANCTTTCGCATTCTCGCAGCTAACGTCGAAACNTACGTTNGAATCGCTCGTCTAAGAATATTCCTTCCAATTTCGACCGTTGAAACTCGAAGCTAATCGTACTTTTGGTGGTATGAGCCCAGGTTNCTCGCANTTCGCAGTAGTTCTGATATCGAACAGTTTCAAACCTGCAGGTCCCAGCGTGCATATGACTATAGACGATCTAGCATACGCCCCTCCACGCTGAGTCTCCTCTCGAAACTTGTAATACCATCTCGCATTTGGCACTACACACCCAAGTCTTCGTCGCAATCGCTCAGATAACNCTGTTGTCCAGGCACACATCGGATCCTACGAGGTTTTGAATTCTGCGCGAAATATGCCACTCGTTACTGCGTTTCCTTGGCATTTGCGATGATGCAACATACACGAGCGCCCAGCTTATGTTCGAAGAAATAAGCTCGGAAAAGGATCGTCGCTGTTATCAGATACCGTTGAATAGNCGCCCGCCTTCCTTGGTGGGTTAGTCCGTGGCGAGNTGGAGATGCTGATGCGCTTGAGGCTCCGAGNCCATTCAGTGAAGCATGTGCAAGCCACGAGTTTTACTCNTGCGACTCGTCATCTCANNTTCTCAATCCAGAACTGTGTGGTCACGGCGTTCATTCGCGACCGAATCGATTCTCGTAAGTCGGTACGTGNACCGNGTGATAATCGATGAATATGCTTTGNCTTTCACCTCAGCCGCAGTAACGAGAGATTGGTCCTACGGGAAGTCAGAGAAATGAAGCTGCTGCAGCACATCCGCTTTCGTATATGGAAGTGATCCTTCCAAAAACGGAAGAAACTCGAGCTCGTGAATGAAGCGGCCGGCAAAANGCGAGAGGAATGTTCCACCTGGATGGGCTCAACCANAGNTGTAGTGAAGTTTTCTCAAGCTCCACAAAGCCCTCATATCACCAAGGCACCTCTGATCACCACNGAAAGCTCAACTTTCCAGATGTTGGGTAAATGAGAGGAACAGGGCACGTTTACNCNCCAGAATAGCGGGGCTATAACCTTCGGGGCCGGCGGCCTAGNCCCATAAGCTATACTGCGCAGTAACCTACTTTNCAAGTAGATTCACATACCAAGCTGGGGACCCACCTGTTGGTCGNTCNGATCANTGNTGTGACTCCTNACAGTGACACTCGCGNNCAAACCCTTACACCTAGCANCTNGATATCAGCAANGTAGCATCNACTAAGTCTAAGCTAACTCCCTNCAATCANGGTTCATTCTCAATGGAGNGTCCCTCCGCCCACCTCGCGAGCCTAATAAACTACGCGGAACAACTNGATGATGATTCGCCAAGCAAGCTGCCAAGACGCCTTCACTCCTTCCTTCGCGCTCGAAGTACCTCGAAGCNATCGAATTTTCTATGAGCTGGGTCCTAGTGACAAATCAGCGTCTGGCTTCNCAGCCAATCCGGAGCTGCCTGAGGGGCTACAGGCAACCATCCAAAGGCAAAGCCTAAACGAGCCGTCGCTCGCGACCGCTGTATTNCCATCTGGCCATCTGTCGCCTCTAGAACGTTTGTTCGAATGAANGAAAGGGCGATCGTGGATGGGGATTGGCGTTGACTGGCACCGGGATAGATNACCGAGTGCCCCATCGTTGGGCCCAGTTTGACCTCCTATGATACTCCATTCCCTCATTAATCTGCANTGCAGTGCGTACGCCGAGAGATATGAGCCCCGAGTAGTTCATCCAACCCATCCAGACAAATGTTAGCGTAGAAGGTGACGCCAGCCAAGANTGTNCACAGGCGATAGCGTGCACCGCATCGCTCTTAGANCTTGGAACGTGGTACACAGGAACACAGGCGAGACACCAAGCGGACAGTTTNTCCGTTTTGGGTGAAGTGCTTTCCTATTTCAACACAACGACGTGGACGGTNTTCCCTTGGCAGCATGGGTGGAAGGAAGTCCTTCGGTCAAGTCCACGGAGGAGGAACATGGTGAGTCAGACGTTCGGAAGGGCGCTTGAAGTGATGGCTGGGTCGCATCCGTCAACGAAGGACCGAAGGGGCGTAAATAGCGTCTTGAGCTATTTCTTGCTTCAAGCCTTGGCCAAGACGTTGACGACGTGGCTTGGCGTTCATCATCGTCGCTCTTCCACTACTGCAGGAGTCTTCGAGAAGAGACTAGTATGAACTTTGCTCGTTGTCTGGGCCCTGTAACGTCCTGCCTTCCAGGGATGATTGTGATGTGCTGCGTAAGAGGAGCCAAGGCTGCGAAGAGAGTGGGTTCTTCCGGTCAGTTGTTCCCGTACTAGTAAGAAGTGGTGAGCATAGCCTATGTGATCCTTCTCCATAGGACTGCGGGTTGGAGCTTTCGTAGTNGACGATCCCTTGCTCGACGGCGCCAAGCAGCTATGTTTGTCAATTCCAAGAAAACCTATTCGCCTAATATCCACTGCTGTGAAGCANGTTAGCTAAGTCGTTTTGCTTAGACTCCTTTNCGTGTTCGCTTTGAGGAATTCTCCTTTTCAGACATANCTTGGCGCTCCTTGATGATCCCATTCTAAAACTGTAGTTCGCTTCTGACAGGGAGTGTTACGTGAACCCCTTCGTTCGCGTGNCCTTGGCGNTCGACAAAGGCGCCTAATGGGANGNCTTGGCAGAAAGNCGGCGGTGCAGCGTCGGTGCTGATGCCATCCATTGTCCTCGACCCGGACTTCTGTTCGCTTTCGATGTGGTGATTTTGACGGAAAGATAATGGTTTGGTCGACTCCATTGTTTTACAGCAAGGCGTCGGGAGGTGAGGCNNGGCTCCCCGCCAAGACCGGCCTCATGGCCNGGTTCTCACAGACACAATGAGACTCGAGGCAGTATTGCGACTACTCGGTTTACTCTTTGTACACTGGAGATGAAGGAGCCATAGGCACCTTGGCAACGTCTATAGCTCCTCGGTCCNCCGCCAGCGCACAATGGGAGCCTGATGAAACGTAGCCTTGGCGGCNACTTGATTGNCNATGATTGCCTCCTACCTTCGCACCATTTCACAGCTGCTCGTTCCTTTGAGATCACCCCGTCACCCCGCCGAGTACGCGACACCTCGCTCCTCGGAACGCCTCTCAGAATGGGNATGCTAAAGGTGGGTGATAACCAGACGTCAGATAATGGTGAGGCTATTGCTTACNATGAACCAAGGCCGGTTCCTGCTACCTCAGCCAAGGATCAGCGTCCATTCGNNCTCTAAAGNTCATGCTCCCAGACCCGACGGGGCGTCGGAATCCTATTTCCAANNCTCGGGAGGNAATAGGACCGGCNCGGNAGTTNATGAACNCGATTGGCGCTNNNAGGACCCTTAATTGATTCGCTATTTCCANGNNAGNANGACATATAAGATCGAGGGCTCTNGTCNCNNAACCCTGAAGTAAATTTGCACCCCGGGAGAGCTGGGAGTCCCTGAAAGAGGGTGCCAGCGGAACAGCAGCAGCAACGGATCAAAGTACTCGGCATTTTCCGTCGGGCGCTGATCTCAGGTCAGCTTCGTTGGCTCCTCACCCTGACTTGCCATAACGACTCCCGGTGACTTGCCCCACATTCCATGCATGCGTGATAACCAGGATAACCCTCGAANTTATCTGAGCGGATGAATGCACGCGATAAAGCGGAATCTAATTCGCTCATGCGATCGNCGCGTAAGTAATAGAGGAGGAGAAAAGCAACGTTTTGAGGGTAACTCCAAGGTATGTTTGCTNCATCTCCAACGCATTGACACTTGCCTCATGTCCTGACGACGACGCCATTCCCGGGCGGCCGCAGATACGCTCAGTTGACCTTGTCGGATGGTCTAGACTNNTGTTTGGAGCTGTTGCGANACTCGTGAAAACGTCGAAGCAACTAGGAAGCCCAGGGNGGATGCGCAGCTTTACAAAAGCGTCGAAGAGGTGGAGCGCTTTCAATGATGACAGACATACCGTTCTNGTCTTCACAGCGCATTTCCCTCACTGATTATTCGCATCTGTTGTGATAAGATANTATCACTCTCCAACGCAGCGTCTAACNAGTGTCTTGTCCAATGACGAAGGTAGGTTTGAGCANCGAATCACACNAATCCCGCTGTCTTACAGNNAGCCACCGAATNTCGAAGTAATGACTGCCACTGACGAAAGCTGGAGCAGCGGGAGGGTACAACATGAAGTGGGGTTTATCCCNACGTGTTGGTTCCTCTCGCGAGCCGTCTTCCCGTTCTCTGTCGTGAGTGGATCCTTGAATGGTAGCGTCTATGTGTATCATACCTTGGCTTTACTTNCGACAGCGCCCAGGAACGGAGGAGCTCGAGTGAAGGTGTCGATGCTTCTCATCTTCCGGGCATCACTGACCGCGACTTCGTGCATGAGAGATGTGTAACACCACAGCCTTCACGGCCTACATTCGGACACTAGNGCTTGCCAGTCCAAGCCATGCCAATGATGTCATCCTGCAACCCCCGACACACCACTGCGGACCGAACGCGCGCTCCGACGCCGACGCACTGGCGAAGATCACTTCACAAGGAAACGAGAGCGCCCTGGGACTTAGCAGAACGACCCGATGCTCCGGCGGGACAAGAGCAGCCCCGAGTCACAATTCACCGAAACCGTGTTGTTTAAACCCTGGAATATCACACCGGGCCAAGAGGATCGTCGTGTCGGTGCGCAGTGGAAGGTTAGTACGTAAGTGAAAGGATTTTTGTTCCGGGAAATCCTGTTTCTTTATGTTGTGAAGCGGGGGAGGATCCGGTGTGATACGCCGTCCAATGTGATGGGAGGCGTCGGGCAGGTTAGACTACGTCATAGGGCGCCTATTCAGCACCTTTCATTGTCTTTTGCTCTTTCACAGTGTTATCTCGGAGCTGATTATCCTCTTTATCTTGTAAAACTGTGGCCTAGGCCTAAAACTCAGCTGAGAGGAGATTTTCTGTAACGTCATAGAGCGCAGCGCCCGCCTGCAACTGCCCGGACCTTCACGATCGCGGTGTTCTCGCACAGTGTGCAGTAGGAGTGCTGCACGAAGTCCAAGAAGCTACCGACTCATGCAAACACTTATTTAAATCGCAGTCAGGTACGCCTACAAGGTTGACAGTTACCTAGTCTAGCGCTACGATCAGCTGAACGGAACCTCGACTTCAGTGTATGGCGATCAGAGCTCAGCGATCATACCGTTATCTAAGCCTCACTACCAGTCGCTGTCTATGATACCATAGACATGATATGTCCACGAGGTATGCACTGAGAGCAAGTTTCGCCATAGGTCCTTCTATGGAGACAGAGACTACCTGCCATTTGGGTTAGGATCACGGCAGCGCTAGGTACCCGAGCTCAATCTCGTAGACAGTACAGCACGGGAAGGTAATACATTTTCCTTCACAATCATTACTTTATCGATCCCTGTACCTTCCAAAGGTAACACGTCAAGCTTGAGCAGACCATGCGGAGATGCGACAGAAATCTGGACAGCTGAGAGCCTCAGCAATGTGCTTTCGCGATCGTTCAGTTCACCACCGACGTCTTCAGTTGAGGTCATGCAAGATGCTCCGCAGAACTTCTAGTCCCTTCCACCGGCGAAACTCGGGAGGCGAGAGCTGCGATTCTTCCAGCGACTTCCAGCCAGCCTTGTGCTTCGTGCACATGGAAAAGCCACGCTACCTCAGCTTGGACTGCGCGCGTGGCCAATCCCCGTGTCCGATCAGGCTTATGCTGCTTCCGCCCTCGGGCCCACAGTCCCTCCCGCTCCCGCTCCCCTTCTCCGAGCTGACGTGCGGAAGACGCCGTCTCTTCATCAGAGCCTCGCTTTTGGATATGTCCGGATTCGCAATGCTGGTCTCATTTTTGCTCTGCTTCGCTGTCCCGGGATTCGGCTGCCTGTGATAACGCTCCTCATTTATCCCTCCAGACCGTCGAATTCCCAACCCTGGTTTCCGACCGACATGGGGTTTCCTTGGTTGTAATGCGGACCAGATTCGAGGGCTCTTGCTTTTTTGGTGCACAGAAGATACTCTGGGCGGCCCACGGTTGGCTTCTTCTCCTGTTCGAACCTTGTCAGGTTCGATGTGACTGGTGAAGGGAGGGAGGAGGGTTCGAACTCACAATAATCGCGGGAAGGCATGTGAGCTGATACCACTGATATCAGTCTTAATCTGGGACTTGTTGTCGTTTGGAGACAGATGCAAGCTAAGGGGTTAGTATTTGTTAAGATATTCGTTTGTGAGTTCAGCTGGGGTCGTGTTTTGATATGAATGAATACATACACTGGTCTACGTTCACGACAGACGTCAGGAAGATCAAGGCATCACACTGCATGCAAGCAGTGTCTAGGGTAGCAGAACCTGGTATTTCATTCTGCAAAGTGGTTATCCCAGACGTGCATGATGATTGCACAGGATTGCTTACCTTCCGCCCAGATCGTGCAACAGGCATGGAATTGTCGCCGACCCGTCAAGCACACGTTTTGGGGTGGTTGATTGGCATTCAGGCAAAGCCACCATCCCGTCCGCTCATTTGGGACTCCCGTAAGTTTCTTCCGCCGACTGGCATTACCAACCTTACAAGATTCCTTCTGTGATTCATGTCCCGGGAACCAGTCCCAGGATGGATAGCGAAAGGAAGAGCAATTCATAGAGCGCGGATGGTCGACGGTACCTACGGTATCCGACCTTCCTCTGCCGCTGATGGAATTCGAAGTTCATTGCGCCATAGAGGAGAGGAGACAGAAGTCTGATTATCTCCGACGCCAGCGACGCCGGAAGTT
Organism: Coprinellus aureogranulatus; assembly: GCA_027627275.1. NCBI lineage: Eukaryota > Fungi > Basidiomycota > Agaricomycetes > Agaricales > Psathyrellaceae > Coprinellus > Coprinellus aureogranulatus. The sequence continues at coordinate 8,227 of JANDKE010001391.1, forward strand.
CAACAACAGAGATCCTTGGGGCTGATGTATGGAAGTAAGTGAAATATTCTCTCTGCGAAAGTGAGGATGAACGCAATTGGACGACTTGGAAATTGGGGTGCGCACCGAGCAAACGTTCCATGAAACATTTGAGGTCGCTGCTGTCATCCCGTCGAGTACGTATCCCGCTGTCCGCAAATTTCTCGCTTATGAGCATCAACACGAGGATATGACCGACGCCCTGGCACAGGGTTTGCAAGCAATGCAGTTGACGGTCGGCGAGGGAATCCGCTTTTACTCGGGCGAAGCGAAACAGGCGGTATGTTAACTGCAGCGTTGCCTACTCTTCACCTTCAACGCTTCCCAGCCGCCCCAAGCCGCCCCTATCGACCACGTTCGAAAAGGAATTCAAACGTGCCGTACGACTCGAGATTTGATGGTAGGCGAATCACAACGAGATATCCGTAAGGCGTAAGCGCACCGCAACATGCGGTTGAACACCCACGTCAAGCATATCTATCGCAAGATACCATTCACTTTAGCTCATGGAGATTCTCGGATTCAGCGGAGCGGAATACTCTCACCTATATCTTATCTTGGCACAATGCTTGCTGGTTGCTGTAAGGGCCCGAACTTCCTCCCCTACAACGAGCTGGGCATAATTCACTCAATTTATCCGGGCTTCGTCGCTGACAGAAGGTTCCGGGGACAGGTGCCAGAGGAATTCTAGCGCTTGTCTGGGGCGCACTTGAACCATGGGTCGGTATTGACGAATTGGTCGAGCGTTATTTTGGTCCCGGAATGTGGGCTGAGTAAACGAGAGTTTAAGAAGGCTTCTCAAGACCTTCACCAGAGCCGTATCACAATTCTTCCTGCGGAATGGGCATATTCGACGAGACTCTCGTATGCCATGATGGAGGGAAGAGAAGAGCGTCGTCGGAGAAGCGGGAGCCGGCGGCAGCGGCTCTCACGCTCCCGACGCGTCGTGCTGAGCGACCCGGACGCGCGCTTTGCCTTTTGCCTCCTACCATCATCCACCTCAAGTAATGCAATGATACGCTAGCGCTTTCCCGTCCTTGAATCTATCACACAGGGGCACGCAANGTTTACGAGNCGCCTAACTCATGAGCAAACCTGCTCGCGTTTTGCCCGCAGCGTTGTTTTAGAATTCGGATCGCGTTGTCCGAGTCAGGACTCCTGTTCAGCACCCTATGAACCCCTGGCACCCGCTCTTTTAGGACGAACCCTGGGGTNAGTACACTGCTGGTATGTAGTTATCNTNTCCTTGCTGTGCAGAATATTCTATCTGCTTGGCTTTTAATGTGATTCTGTTCGTTGACCCTGGCACCATTAGGGTTTGAATCTCGTTCAAAGCTGTNCCTTCTCACAAATCACACCTGCAAGTGATACGGCCCCGTAAAATGGCGATCTTGACTACTCTGCGCTATGGCCGATTCCCATCGGGACAACGATATGTAAAGGGTTGGCTGATAAATCCCAAAAATTACGAACCTTGCCACGGTTTGACTGTGGCGAACATGAAAAACCGGCCAAGTGGCTCGCTTTCTGCTCCTCATGCTGCGGCTACCGGCCAGTTGATCCTAATGCTTTCAGGAGNGAACAACTGTGGTGAGTTTTCTCAGCCAATGNGCACTTCTTATCGTCACATTGGGGCATCGTTCGGGATGCAGTGAAGATTTTATCCTTGCGGGATTGTTTCACCATTCACTTATGCGACTTNAACACGAGGCATATTGGAAGCTGACTATCTACNTAGCTAACCAGAGCTGGACACACGTCTACCAGTNCCGAAGTAATGGTTCTAGCGGAGGGAAACGCAAAGCCACCATTCTGCCGCGCTCGGGCGGTCGTATGGACAAGGTTATGGTTCCTTCTTCCCAAGTACGTCGCTCGTAACTTTGATATAATCAAAACTTAGATGTTGCCGCAGGCGGCCATTTATCCGAGGAAGGAAGGAGGGGATGAAATTGATGGATACAGGACCTGCAGAATCAGCAGCGTTCCGTCCGAGATGCAGTTCATTCCGCTGTGTATTGCCCAACGGTCGCGACTTGTGTCGACGCTCCAGTCGTCCGCCGGACCCTTGAGCCAGACCTATCGCGGCGATGCTATTATCGGCGATGCCCTTTCTAGATCTGGTTTGTTCTTGATATTTTCTCATCTCGTGGTACCTAGCTAACTGTCTGTCTCTCTTGGGATACTCCCAACACAGTAGCGCCTGCTGATGTCTGAGTACAAATCTAGACAGATGCATGCCCCCTTCTGGCAATTTTTCCTGCGAGGAGGAGCTTCTCTACCCTAATATGGGGCATGAGACGTTACCTGGGTGTGGGTGAACAATTACCATCTGGAACAAAGGAAGTCAGTCGGAGGCAAACCGCATATAACGGACGTTGTCCCTTGCTGCGCCTCCTCAGTTGGTCCAACGTCCAGGTTTTTCATTCGAAGTGAACGCCCTGGTCAATCGGATGTGAGCCTCTATTCCTCCCTGATTATCTGACTTCGCGATACAGTTTCTGACGTGCCCAGCATAGGCTAGCTAGGTTCGCGGGATCCTTAACATAGATATATGCTTCGATCCTCATGAACGTGCTTCGACGCAGCATCTCCAGCTCAAGGATGCGTGCTTCTCCCCTCAGGCATCGCGGCCACGACTGCGTTCTTCTCAGAGGGACGAGCCGAGATCCCAGGTACATCCGAGCAACCATACAAGTCTACGCTCGGTATGCCCAATGCCCTCTGCCCATAACCTCGGATGATTACAGACGATTCGCAAAACCTGTAACTGATATACAACTCCCGTATCAGGATCGCTCTGTTCATCGCCTGCAATTGTCCGCGTCTCCTTCACACCAGGCTCTTTCTGAGCCTGGATCCATACCTGTTGAGTCTTGAACGCAGTATTCCCAACTCCACGGACATCGCTCGGAGAATATGACTTCATCCTACACGGACCTCATTCAGAAGAGAGGATGGCGTAGCTCTCAGTATGGCGTATGATTCTGCAAAAGGATTGAGGAAGCTCAGCGTGTCGTAACGATATTGCTCCCTAGCGCCTACAAATGGATATGCATCCACTCATGTTAGTCCAGCAATCCGGCGGTAAGAGAGAAGGTGTGTAAATTTTCTTTGTCGCCGACGTACCTTCATTAACATCTTCATCAGCAGGGGCCATATAATTATAGATGGTCAGTTGTTTGAGCTTGGATAGGCGATGTAGCGTAACGCGACGCGTTCTCTTCGCACTTCCTATCTTCAAGGCGTTCCGAAGTTGAGGTATCGTCTGTAGGCATTCTTATCATTCACCATCGAGCCTAATGCTCACTTCCTTCTTCGTGTTTTTCTGCTCTTTTCTCAGGTGGAGCACTCAAAGGATACTGAGAGATCTGCTCTCTACGTCCTCCGGGAAGCGTCACAGAATCGTGCGTTACAGGATGTACATCGGGTAGGATTCGGAAAACNATGGCTTCCACTCAGNTCTCAGCTGTCTTGATCCTCTTGGCAGCGAGTGCGCTCCTCTCCCAGCGCTACATCCCTTCACGAAGTATGACAATCACTCCGCCTCACTCCTCATAGAGCACTGGCTCCATGGGTATGAGTATATGCTCACANCTTCTTGGAGAAGCACCNCGAGAACTCACAATGGTGGCGCGGAAATCGNGAACATGAGGATCAGCACATCACCTCGTGTTGCAATTCATGTCCNCTTCAGCACCCAAACACGTTCATTCGCTTGTCAAACCCAGAGTACATTCAATTTACCAATTGTGTTATGTCGGGCTAATGTGGTGTTATCTNNNAGGCGTGCCCGATTGGCATTTCCAGGCTTTGTGGACGGCCGTAAGGCTCGGAGTCGGTCTGTGAACATGCCGCGAGGCNACTGTCAGACTAACCNAATCAACTTNTCTTNGCAATAGAGGCAGAGATAACGCTGATATCCTCGNATGGCTTCANAGCACTGTGAANGACCGGTGAATGCCAAGACTCCCTGATCGAGAGGCTTCTNGTCCGCCGACATATGCGCTGCCGAGGTTGGGGCGCGCCCAACANATTAGAGGACTCTGAGGCAGTCTGTCTACAATCCTTCACNGCGGATGCCCCTGNAATCGGAGAAAATAGGTAGATGTGGCTCTTCGCTTCCGCTGAAACCNGTGNNGCCGTGGCGATTGCATGCTCAAGAAGCAATGCATCNTCCATGAAGGAGCCAACCCGCCATTCGTCTGCAACAGGAGAAGCAGNGAGGTGTTCNCCGCTGAATGAACGTAAAGGGCCGTGNCACAACTATTTCCTACGNCCATGGTCAGAAATCAAGGTGTGGTTTTCGCCGCCGCCCGCTCTGGTCTCCACTTCAGTCTCCCATCGTTCCCCGCACCCCANACTCATGGTTGCGATTACTGCTCCCACTATGATCGAACAGAAATCTGATTGAAACTGTCAGACTTTAATNAGTACCCCGCAGTCTTGAGNTGCATGCCTACAGCAGAACCAGGCNATCGCGCAGNGCNGGATGATGGGCGCCAAAAGTATGGTTCGTACTTTCCNTTCTNCCTTCACCTCATGCATATGCGAATCGTCATTGATCTCTTGTTATACACCGCCAGGACCTTCTCATTACGGGCATAGGACTACCGGAAAGAGGTAGCCTCCTGCGCGGTGGATATCACAGAGCACCGGAATAAAGGTACGACTTGATCGTCAATTCCTTTGCTCTGGCTAATAGACAATGGAACGACCGGGTGGGCTTTGTAGGGGGTTATAACCTATGGGTATGGGCACGACTCTGTCCGTCTCACGCAATGGAAAAACAAATACAAGCGTCGAACGAAGCATATTCTGGATATTCGCACCATGACTGAATCCATCTCAGATAACTCATAAAAACCTTGGGAATATGGTGGAGCAGGGCCAACGTGAAGACAGTCGATTATCTCTACAAGTTCGCTCTTCTTTCTCTGTATCACAAAACCCCACTAAATGCATGAAAATCGGCAGCCATCCTCCGACACTCGCAGAGCGAACGGTACTGCAGCCAAAATATGCCATTATCTGCAATCTGGTGCCGGATGTGGTTTGTGCTTCTCGTGTTGTGGAGATTCCCCAGACGTAGCTCAAACTTCTCGTGGGGAGTGAAGCATTGACAACGGGCCTCCACACACAGTTTCTCTCCCCCGCTCCGCGTAGAAGCAAGCCGAGTTCCTCCAGGAACGGGTTCGGGAGGTATTGCTGGTCATCCCACCCGTCACCCAACTGCAGTCGCGGTGATTGTGATAGCCTTCGAGGTCGCCTTCCACAGGCGCTGTGCTGTGTATGGATCGCTCAGAAGAATCAACGTTTCCTGTCAAAGGTGATAAGGACAATTAGCGGAGATACCCGCTCTTCACCGTCTCGTCATGAGAACGAGCAACGAAGTGTAGGTCAGGGTCTGCGGTCGCGATGTGTGACCACGAGAACACTTTCACTCACAAATCACACAAAGGCTGCGTGCGGTACGTAACCATAAGCCAGTGGTCTATGTTCCGTTGGGGGAAGAGTCATCCCATCGATAACTGACTTGTACTCTTTTGAGGATGGTAGAACGCTGGGGAGATGGGGAGAAGGGAATGGGTCCACGCAGGTGCATGTTTGCACCGCAGTCACATAACACAAGAGTCCTCCTTCGAAGAATATCTTTAGCATGCCTCGAAGGTAGTTTATCCATCCAGGGAAGTGACCCGGTATTATGGGCTCTTGTCGCCATTCCTGCTCACTCCGAGCGCTTCACATCGACGATGTTCCGCAACCGGCTGCACAGAGAACACGCTGAGTGGCATTACATTTATCATCTTATCTCCTCGCGAGCTAACGATACGATTGCGATTATCCAGACGGCAAAACACGCATCGATTAGATGGTCCGTCCATTCTACGACACTCCCGACGTCAACGACCTCTCCAAAGTGATTCCTCCATCTGTCCTCGACCGACAGCTCACCCGACGCCGAGCTTATTCTCGCCACCTCCTTCACAAGGTCCTCAAGTGCCTGAGGCCGAGAGCTACAGCTCAAGCGGCGAGCACCCCAAATGTCCCCTGGGCCGCGACTTCTAAAAGCAGACCTGACGTCAGACTGATTTACGGTTCGCACTTGCCTTCCTGGTCGTATCGCTGTCGTTGAGTGTGATACGCTGGGTCAAGTTCCGACCTCCGATACGCACTCTTCTCTGGCCACGAGTATGTCCATTGAGCATGACTAGCCACTGAACCGCCGGCGAAGCCTCCTCCCGGGTGCGAATTCAGTCCATACATACCTGCGACGCTTGCCTCATGTGCCAGAGATTACTGGGCGGTCACTATGGTATCCTGACTTCTTCACCTTTCCCGCACCGGCATCCAGATTTACACAAGCAGAAGCTAATGTGACCTGACACACGTCTCGAACCGAGTTGGGCGGCTATCAAGAGCCTCACGGCCTCGAACATCTTGATTCAGAGTCTAAGCCACGCTTCAAACATGCTCACTTGGCTGTGCT
>JANDKE010001392.1:0-14730 GCA_027627275.1 Coprinellus aureogranulatus
GACAATATATCCCCCTTAATACTATCCGTGTTATCCAATAGTTCGTCTGCTGCTAAAGCTATTTCGTGAGTTCTGACGGCTTGATCGTAAGCGTCTCTCGAACAAGTGTTTTTTGCAAGACAGCCAAGTGCGCAGCCAAGGTCACACCAACACTCTGGATTGTCTGGCTCAAGGCGCACAGCTACCCCCAAGCAAGATATTCGGGTGGAGAGGGTAGCCTCATCTTCTTCTAATGCCTCAGCTGCATCCGCTAATAAGCTCCCCTTAGATTCCCCAAGAGGTTCAAAACCCATCTGCAGAGTTATTTGGCTGCATCAGAGCAACGAAGAGACGTCCCCACTGCAAGAGTGATGCGACGGCGATTTCTTGGAGCAGAGTGTAATGCGGCGTTCGTTCCCAATCGGCGTTGGATTCGGGTTCAACGAAAGGTGTCCCTTGGTCAACGTGAGCAGGCATATACTTGACGGCGTACTTCTGCAGAGGAGGCAGGTCGCCGGGCCTATAATATTGTGCCCTGGGAAGAAAGAGGCGCAGCTCGAGAAGACATGACTCGGCGAGTTGAGAGTGGGTTCCAAAGGCGGAGATATAGAAGGAAACGTCTGGCGGTGTCGATAAACTTCCGAGGTATTCGAGGAATGAGAGGTGAAATAGTGCATCGGCAGGATGGATCATACGAGAGCTATCTGCAGGGATTCGGATCTGCAATGCTGCGAGGGCTGATTTGATAGTCTCGACGGTGTGAATGGGCAACTTGGTGAGTTTCGAAAATGCATCCGAAGGTAGCGGCTCTTGAAGCACGAGAGTTGCCCCAAGGTACTGCCGCAAGACGTCCTGGTCGTCTGAGTCGGGAAAAAGCCAGACGATGGCCTGATGATAAATACTGGCCAATGCACCCTCCGCGCCAACGCTGCGGCGTGTGCTGAGTATCTCCTCTAACATCTCGTTTGGCGAGACGCGGCTGAACCTTTTCTTCAGGAGGGAGCAAACAACGACGGCCCAAATGAAGAGACCGTTAGCCAGCTGTACGAGTTTGGCAATGTGGTTGGGGCCAGGCCCCCGCCCATCCCACGTCACCGGACCAAGCTCCTTGACGAAATACTGCTCCATCGTGTCCGCTGATACAGGCTCTAGCCTGTAAGAACATATCCAAGGGTCCTGAAATCCACGTGTTCGAGGATCCGAACGACCAAAAAGGATGAACTTGACGGTGAATGAGGAACCAGCAAGCCAGCCAAGTTCTTTGAGGAGTAGATCGTGGTATTCCCACTCGTCGATAGCATCCAGGATGAACACCAGGGAGCGGGTGAGCTTGAGGGAGTGTACTGGGTCCCGTAGACACTGTGCCACTTGCTTCCGCAGTGGAGCTCCGTGGCAAGAGCTTATAGCGGACAATATGGCGGGGATGAGGGTTATATGCACGGTCCCAAGCTCGCGAGCCATTATCTTGACGACGCTCTCTGGACCCCGGGTATCGCTTGGCACAGCGCTGAGAAAGACCGATCCCGCAAGTCGATTGCCTTCTTGAAGGAGGTGGGTGAGATGGCGAGCAAGGGTAGACTTCCCTATGCCTGCTGGGGCGTGAATCCACAGAGCCAACTCGCCAGCGGAAGCGTCGTCGATCCATTGCATGACGTTCTGCACATCTACCTCCCGACTGCCTTCGAGGTACCCGTTGTGCTGCCCACTCGTATCCCGCTGCCTCGGTAAGTCGGCCCACAGTAACGCGCCTACCAATTTTCAGCACGAACCGGTTGGTACAGAAACATCGCCACGCACCATCGTTCACTTGAAAGTGGGCATTCTCAATGTGTCGTACATTGTTGACGGGCCCGTAATTCGTGTTCGTAGTGTTGACTAGATATATATGATTCCGAAATAAGCATATGTGTCGTCCAATAAGAAAGTAGGTTTCGTGAAAGCTGGTTGACTCACATGTTTCCCCGTAATGATAGTGGGGAGAAGTGTGTCGTGTCGGCGGGCGTTGTAGAGCCTGGAACCTTGGGGTAGTGAAGTCGTTATGCTGGTCAAAGGGACGATCGTTTCCACTGTTGCCCGCCGAACTTTCGGAGGAAGCGCCTACATGAATAGCAGTGCTGTGCCGTCCAGGACAGCTGGTAGGAGCAGGATCGGTACTCCGGGATGGATATGAAGTTTGTGGGTAATGGGAGGGTGGAAGGTCCATTTGGTCCGTTTCACCCCTCAACCCCGAAGCGGATTCGCCTCCTCCTAGTCGGAGGCGCTTGTTAGGCCCGTTGGGTGAAGAGGATTGCGACCAGGAACCGCTGCTTGTTTCCAGGAGGTGGCGATGGCCAATGTTCCACGAAGTGCGCCAGAATCTACCGGGAAATGTGGCAGAACTGGTGCCTAAGAGAATGTAAGTTAACGATTGAAGTGGCGAAGAGGGGGGAGTACGCGTACCTCTTCCTCCATCGGGCGTTTACCTAGTGTAGTACTTCTTGAGGTGTCTGTGGAACTTGTCAATCCATACATGCTTGTCGGCGTGACTTCGGCCATCTTGGAAAGAGTCAGCTCCCCGGTGCGATCGATGAGCAGCGCCAAATGTCGCAGAGTCAGAGGGCCCTCCGAACAGCGACTGGAGGAAGAGGGTGGTGGTTTGGAACAGGGGCAAGAGTCCCCCCAAACTCCGATTGTTAAGCCTGCCCGTGGACGGGAGGCCGTGCTACGGGCACAGCAACGCCTGCCAGCCTCCCGAGAGCAGAACTTCTAGTCTGTGTGAAGGTGATGCTCAGACAGCAGGTGTGAGCGGCGGCGTGAAGGGGCACAGCTTGAATGCATGACGTCCGCATGCAGTGCCTAGCGTCGTTTGGGCGCTTGAGAAGCCTCACTCCTTCACTGCGATTCCAGCATGAAAGGATTGAGCTTTCAGTGGACTGAACGAACTCCTCTTCACTCCGGGACAATGCTGCCTCCGAAGCACTGCGATGTTAGCGTCTCCGAGGGACCGAGTCCCAATCTTACCCCTTACTATCACCGACCATTCCTAAACCACCACGCCGGCTTAGATCTTCACCACCACCACCATCACCATTCCCCAGACGATACCCTGAGCCTGAGCCGTCGTAGTCGAGAGCGATGGCCTCCGTTGTCGAATCCACACGCGGAGTGGGGCTTGAGGCCCGAGGACCGCGACGACGCCGAACCCGGGGCAAAGGTGGAGATTATGGACGGCGTCGTCGATAGAGGGGTTCAGGGCCCGGGTCGATGACGAGATTGTGGTACTGCTTCATCCGGACTCTACCTTCACTATGCTGCTATAAATTGACCGGAAGGAAACCGAAACTCTGAATCGGAGGGCTCGTCCCAAGCCCACTGCAACTAGAGCATCTTGCATTGCCAGCGAAGATAGATGCTTGACGCCTGGCGACGACGTACCGGTTCGAGGAGAATAGAGGAAGGTTGAGGAGTGGGCGAGCAGAAGTTGATGGGGGTTTCAGTTCGGGCTGGATGCTCATGCAGTGGGGGCCGTGCGTTCAATTCTGAATCGTATATTCGTGCGTCTGAGTTAGGAAGTGACTTGGGTTATCGTCCCCTGGTTCCTCCGATGCCAGATCCCACAGAGCCTGGCCTGCAACGATTTCGATGCAACTGGCACCGGAACGACTCTAAAGGAACGACATTTATGGTGGGCGGAACAGTACCACAGGACACAACCCCCAGCCAAATGCTGTAAATTTTTGAGAAAGCGAAGCTCGTCAGCTAGCTTCCAACAATACGTTCATGAGCATTTCTCCAAAAGCGCGCTAGATCTCTTCCACACAATTAAGGTACATCCAACAACTGTTCAAACTGGCTTTTACTTACTGCGCTTTGACTGAACAAGGACAGGGTCTTGGGGGTTCCGCGTGTCCGCTGGACTGCTACATAGTGCCAGTCACGATGGAATCGTTCACAGGCAGCCCCGCTGCTATGTGCCTAGTGCCAATTCTGGCGCATCACCGCCAAGGTAATACCACTGGTGCTTGCTTAAGCGCTTAAGTCTGGTGCACTACCTACGGCCCGCTGAAGGTTGCTGAAGGCCCTCAAAGTGGCCCCTGCTCAACCAGCTCGGCGCACCCCCGCTGACTTTATGTCGAACAACGGACCGAAGACGGACCGGCTACAGCAGCAGAGCACCTTGTCCTTGCTGCTCGCTTGCATTCAATGAGCCATGTGAACAGAGAGCACGCCTTTCAACAAGGTTTTGGCAGCCCTCGCCCCACCGTGTGGGGAAATCCCTGGATGCTCCAGAAGAGCTATATAACGCGGCCCTAAGCATATCTTCTTGGAGCCTTCCCAGCGGGGCATCACGAACCCGGCCTGCTTTGAGGCACATCGTCATGACCAGGATCGTCCACCCTTTAATCTTGCTTTTCCTCCTTGCCAGTCGCGGCGTTCTCGCGGGTCTCACTCCTCGACAGGATGCCTCCAGCGCAAAAGAGTGCACTGTAGAGAGTGCGAACGACCTCAGCATCGACGACTCTAACGCTATCTTGGATGCGTTCAACCGATGCTCTTCTAACTCTGTCATCCGCTTCAACCGCTCAAATTACACTGTTTACACCCCTATCTCACTGACTGGCCTTCGTGAGTAGTCCGTGCTACAGCCTTCTTGCTTCATGCTCACGCTTCTAAAAGAGGATGTGGAGGTCCTGTTTTACGGCAATTGGTTGCTTCCGCGGAACGTTACACAGGTACAGGCTGCTATCAACGCAACACAAAATCCGAAGAGTGTTCGTATCCTATTCGCGCTCCAGCTTATGTCTGTATTTGACTTCTGTATAGACTTATGCCACACCATGGATCTACATCTCAGGTTCAAATGTCGAAATCGAAGGGGCTTCCGAGCAGGAGTTTGGCGGTTTCTACGGCTTCGGAGAGCAATGGTGGCATACCGGCAATAGGGTGAGTATAGCAGTGATCATAAACTTCTCTCCTGAGGCTTAAGGTCACCAGGTTCTTCGCCCACAATTAGCAACGTTCAACGTGACAAATGGAGCTTTGCGCAATCTGAAGGTTATCAAGCCCATTGCCTGGGGGTGGAACCTGCCTGGACAGAACATTATTGTGCAGAATCACTACGTGGACGCCGCACCAGGAAATGCCACCCGCGAAGACTCGAAGAGTTTCCCTTTCAATACGTGAGTGTCTCGCCAGGATTGGTTCAATCAGCTGACAATCGGCTTCACTTTCAGGGATGGTGAGTTGTACAATGGACCTTCTGCTTCGCATCCTAGCAAGTTTTCGTTATCTACCAGGCTTCAATCTGTCAGGGAAGAATATCACGATCGATGGGTGAGTCTGCTCCCCGTGAGTACGTCAATAAAACTGACATATCTATGCAGTTACTACGGTCATAACGGCGACGACTGTGTATCCGTAATCAATGGAGCTCAAGACATCGTCGCGAAGAACGGTTTCTGCGGGTTCTCCTCTCATGGCCTTTCAATTGGTTCGCTTGGGAGGGACGGCGCTCAGCACACGGTGAAGAATGTCCTCTTCAAGAACTGGACCATGGACGGTGCTGTTTACGGAGCAAGGGTAGGCGTTAGCTTTTCCCCCGTTTGATTCGTCATCTTACTATGCCGTATCAGTTCAAGAGCTGGACGGGAGGTCGCGGCAAAGCGGAGAATGTTACATGGGAGGACATAACTCTTGTGAATGTGTCTACCGGCATTTTCATCACCCAAAACTACTACGACCAGGATAAAGGACCTCGCCCTGAGAACACGAACAAGAGCAGCACGGAGATCAAGACAATGACGTTCAGAAATTTCCGCGGCTCATTGGGAACCAACTGGAGTGCGTACATTGTATGCTGAAGATTCACCCTCCTCTTGTTGACTTCGTCTTCTAGCCGATGGGTCGTGCATCACGCAACCGTGCTGGAACTATGTGGACGGTCTGGATGAACCGAAAGCAGTCATTCTTGACCTATATCCAGGAACGGGTACGTGAAGTCTGAGAAGTACCTTCATCGATAAGATATCGGCCTCTTACCATTGGCTCTTCTCAGCCAAAGACATCTCTTTCCAGGGTATCGACATCTACCCCGCCAACGATTCCTCCGCCATCGCAAACGTGCTGTGCGAACCCTCCGCTTTAGAAGATGGGGCAGACAGAGTTCTTGGATTCAAATGTCAGGACGGGCAGTTTGAAGAGACGCCTGTAGCCCAGGAGGACAGGCCGGCTGGAAATGGCTCTGGCCGATCAGGCAATCGTATTGCTCTCTTTGGATGTATCGCGGCTGGCTCGTGGGTTGTGCTTGGTCTGTTCTTCTAGGAAACTGTGGTTCTCTGTTGCTCGACTTATCTCTATACTGATGGAAACGATACTTTGTAAAGTACCCGACCGCTTCAAACGTCCAGCGCCTCAATGCAAGCTTTGAACTGTTGCTTCGAGCTTGCTCTGCTTGTTTGGCCACCAAACAGTCACCCACAGGTTATAAACACCGCCGCTTCGAACGCGATCATCAGCCGTCTCTTCCTTCTCCTCCCTCACGTTCATTAGTGTCACCTCCTCCATTTCTCACTACATTCCTTTGTTCAACCGACCATCGACGATGAAGTACTGTGCCTTGATCCTGGCTGGCATTTTGCCCATGGCGTTTTCCTACGAATACAGGGTTGGCGTTGGAAAGGACGAGACGACCGGGTAAGGGAGAAGTGGCACCGTCCAGCTGTGTCCAGGGCTAAAGGCCTCCCCAGGCGTAAGGGAATTGGCTTTGACCCCTCAGTCATCCATCCTCAAGCCGGTGACCATATTGTCTTCGAATTCCGAAGCGGCGTCCATAGCGCAGTGCGTAAGTGAACGCGCCCACTCTCCCACTTCAGCCTTGAGGCTGACACGCCTTACACAGAATCCTCTTTCGATAATCCCTGCGTTGGAAATGGCGGGTTTAACTCGGGTGTCTTCACGGTAAGCGATCCACAGGCGGGTTTCACCTGGTCAGCCCTCCCTGACTTCGATGGCTTCGCCCATGCTTGGTGGTTGCGTTTATGTAGGTTTCCGACGATCTTGCTGTCGACGCTCCAGGCCTCCCTACGGCGCAGATTCTTATCAACGGCACTGAGCCCCTGTGGTGAGTCCTCGCAATGCACCTCCGACTGACGGAAGTAAATCACTTTAAGCGTTTGATTGACACGTACGTCTCTCGTAGGTTCTTCGACGAAGCTGGAGGCCTCTGTCACCAGGGAGCCGTTCTCGCTGTCAACCCCACTTCTGAACAGACCGAGGTGGTATTCAAGGAGAACGCAGCTCAGCCTCCCAAGCCTGCATCGTCGACCTCGTCTTCTTCCTCTCCCACTGCCACCCCATCCGCACAATCTGACGGGGTTCAGGGGGGCAACTCGAACAGCGCTACCAGCACTGTTGTCGGTCTACGCCGCGCGGGTGTGGGAGCGCTTATGACTATGGCTGGTCTGGCAATCTTGGCTTGATTTTCTTCGTCTTGGACTTTCTGCAATGCGCTTCTACGATACCCCCACGAGCATATCCCCAACGAAGCTCCATCCTTGATACTATCAGAGGGATTTGGCATTGATTCGAACTTTGCGTCCATACTGTCTCTCGACTTCCTAACTGCGCTACAAAAGCGACAATTGCTTGGATGGTTAACGGCGTGAAACTATATGATGTGACCATCTTCTCTGACATCCACGGCTGCAACCTCTTGTTCGGCTGGTTCATCCCCAGATGCCCAGCCGGGCTTGGTCTGCTGAAATACAATCCTATAGACCTCTTCGCTACTCAGGTCAGTCTTGCGGAATTGAAGATGGTCCTTGGTGGCCTGTAAGTTGCGTGGCCCGTTATTCAACATGCGACTGTGCCGGAGCAATGCACATACCAAAAGTACCGCCTTCACCCATTCGTTCCTCGTAATATCTGCTTCGGTATCGAGAGCATTGATGAAACTGTTGAATTTCTCTAGTCCCTCAGGCTCCTCCGCCTTACCCAGCCAGAAGGTTGCATTCCCGTCAAATGTCCCGTCCAGACCTCCCCCCGCACACCACTTCTTGATCCTATGCCCTCCCCCAAGAAGCTGAACACAAGACGCCAGCCTCGTGGAGTCGGAATTCCTCCCTCCCAATAACCCAAGTCCCTGTTGGAGGTAGGTCCAGCAAAATACCGAATAAGCCTTATCCAGACTGAACAGCCTTGCCATATAGAGGAAGTCAACGATGTACTCCTCAGCAACTTCGCCGCGGCTGTCGCTCAGGTCGGGAGTACAGTCACAGTGCGTCTCACTCCACCAATACATCATATCGGCTGCCACTTCGACCTTGTCGTTCTTCCTAGCGTAGTCGAATATGGCGAGGATCAGGTTGTCGATGCCCTGCACGACTGGCGCAGTCACCGGCAATTCGATAAAAAGGAGGAAGTCCATGAACAGCTGGCTCTCGTCCATCGATGGGTGGCGGGCTTGAGCTCCGTTGACCGGGTCTGGTCCAGAGAGGAGTGCTGTCAATCGTGAAAGTGCGATGGGGCGATTCACGCGAGGGGCTGTTATGGCGGTCACCCATTCCTCCGTCCAGGATGAGCCCTCTCGAAAGTAACGCGTTTCTTCGTTGTTCCTTCTCCTGATCTTCTTTTCTCGCTTGGACTTCTTGACCATGGCGCCGGTTCGGTGTATCGCTGGGGTTAGGATGGAGTTCGGCGCGCAGTTGTACGGTTCCTCTTGAAGGGTTAGGACGCTGTGCGGGGCTCGATGACCCAGGCAAGGCTTTAATAGGGAGACATCTGCGAAGCAGTGCAGTGAAATGCGATACCCACGGGACACCCCCGCGGTAAACGCATACATGTGTGCGAGATATGTGGGTGCTCAAGGCGGGTTCTGTGTCGTTCTCGTTGAAGTTCCGGTGATAGAAGTCAGCCAGATGTTTGAGACTTACATCGAAGTCGCAGGCGTTCAATGGCAGGTAGCCCTCCATGACAATGACCTCTAGGGCGCGGAAGTCTTGCGGACTGAACCCGGCCCTTCTCGTTCCAATCAAGGCTTAACCACGAGCCAGACTTAGGCCGACAAAACATGTTGAAGGGCCCTTGCAAGCATGCCACCTACCGGTGCTGTGCGCATGAACGCGGAAAGCCTTACACGGGCGTGTTTTGAGAAACTAGTTACTGTCCTTGTAGATATTAGCATTGTCCAATGTCAAAGCAACGATAGCATCTGCAATGCTCACTCGTAAGCTTGCCCTCTTCACATTGTAGCGTTCGGACCACTTACTAGATGATAAAAGGCTCGGTATGGAAAGATAGAAGCAAGGAACCCAGCGCTGGCACTGCAGTCAGTGGCTGCCCAGCCAATGTTATGATCGCGCTGATGCTGGAGTGCTACAAGCAACATCCTCATGGGACGCAGCATGCTCTGGCGGTGCATCGTCATCCTGATCGAACAGGAGCTGCGCAAGGCCCAGGTCGTGCAGTCGCGTCATCCGAACCATCATCCCCAAAGCTGCGCTTGTATCGTTCCGACCTCGTGGCTGAATATCTTGAGGCGCGTTGAGCAACTCCCAAGTCTCGTCGTCTATGTCTTCCGCCATCTTTCCCCAGGCACCCTTGATAGCTTCTTGGAACATGAAAGATGCCAAGACGAAGCATACTGGTGAGCCTACAAGCCTTCGTTAGCTGGGTTTAGGAAGATAAACCAAGATGGGGCGCGTACATAGACCACTAATTCGTTGTTCCTGACTCAGCTGTGGATGCGGCGGCCTCTCTGGGTCTCTCTTATCCCCTCCACTTGAGAGTATGATCTCTGGTAGAGTATCTCCAAGCCTGTATAGCCGTTGACATGATGGGCATATCCGACTGGCGGATCTACTCTTGTTGTACCAGAGGATCTACGACGCGTGAATATTAGCAGTATGCACGCGAGGCGATACACACCATGGCCGACTCTTCTGGTAGCACGGTCTGCAGCATCTGTAGCACCTCGGGCTGCGCAAACTCTGCACATAACGGATCCTACCCGTTCAGCAAATAAGTGGTTGATGACTTCACAGAGACATAAGAGATACTCACATCACGCGAAGGAGGCTGCGCAAAGAACTCGCTCTTCATGAATTCTCGTACATTCCTTACCCTCGGACCATTCCCCGGATCGTGTATGACCGCTGGTTTCTGCAATGTCTTTTCGATTTCCACCAGCCGATCCTCCGGTACGATCCTCTCCGTCGATGGGTTCTTTCGAATATGTGATTCGTAGAACGATTCGCATGCGAAAGAGTAAGAAGGGTCAAGTAGGTTGATTGTTGGAGTAGGTTCTGGCGTCAAGAGCGGTGAAGGTGGGTAGCTTTCGGAGGATGAGCTTTCTGAGATGCCAAGGTTGATATCAACTTGAACACCCGATGGCAGATATTCGTCCAGCAGCTGGTCTTGTTGGTGAGACGACTCAGCTACCGCGTCCAAAGGCGCTAATGACGAGTGAGATTCAGATTTTGTATGCTCTGTGAACTGCCTCGTGTTTGTTGAACCGTTTGCCTCGCGTTTCGGTAGTTCGGGCGACAATCTTCCCCTAAATATGCCCGGCTTGCCGCCACCGACGGCACTACTGCCGGCGCTATCGCACTCGTTGCGCTTGAGCTTGTTCTTCGTCTTTCCGTTGGCTTTCTTCTTCCGCTTAGCGTTACTTGGTCCTGGCATTGTAGGGGGTTTGTATGTTCGGAAGATGATGTGGCCGGGGTAAGCGTTCAACTAGCCGTCGTTGTCATCATCATCGCTCGACCGTGGAAAGGTTTGACGCGTCGCGTCACATCATTTGTCACGGCTGTAACGCGTTCGTGACAGAATAGGGGCTATCGCAATTTGCGCACCCGCCACGGAAACGAGGGTGGTGGTGGACTATATGCGACGAGAAATTCTGTAAATTTGGATTCAATGAAGGAGGGTAGTTCATTATTACCAAAATACGTAGGCAAAAGCCCGCCAATGGTGCATATATCAACTCTATCGCCCGTGTCGGATGGCCCACTGTTCGCATTTGGCTTCAGCTCTCCAGCTTTCTTGAGGTCGGTTTGAACTCCTGAATCGCTCGCTTAGACCATGCAACGCTCACTCATTTCTCATGTCATATGGTACTTGTTGTTAGCGTCTTCTAAAACAAGTTGAACTCGCCATATTGCCGCTCGTGAGGGTACTGGGAACTTGATACAGGAAGCCATTAAATCCTATACCCTTGTTGTGAATGGAGGGAAGAAAGGCCTCAGATTAGACCCGCGATGACGTCCAGCATCTGCTCACCTCGCCCGCCATCCCTTTCCTTCATAGCGATGGCGAGCCGGAGGGCGGGAGTTTCAGAGGGAGGAGAGATGCCGGCACGAGGGGGAGAGAAGGGATGGGGGAAGAAAGATTGTGAGAGGGAGGTGGAAGTTTATATAGCCTCGGAGTCCCAATATACCGAACGCCGTGACAGTCGATCGCAAGCCCCCGTCTCCGAGGTGATACGCACTCGCTGCATAACAAGCCATAACAGCTTTGCTGCCTATGTGTTCCGACTCCGCTCCCCCCCTCCCCAGCCAGGCACGTCCTATACCTCATTACCGCTCTGCTCTGCAAGCTTTTTGGGGCTGATTATCGCCCAGGAGGTGGGCATCGCGCTCCGGGACGGGCGCTTGCCAAAGGCCAATCTGCCAAGCATTGACAAATTGAAGAGATAAGATAAGATCCTAATAGAAGACGGAATAATTTTGTGACTTCAGCTGACTCGACCGGTCCCCCTTATTTATTCCCCTGTAAACCTATTTCCCGATTGATTTCAGATACCGATAGTCACGATAGCAGGTCTTTGGTGCCGAGCAAAGCGACTTTCGAGTCCTTGCTCATTAGCCTCCAGGTTCCGCCAAATCGCATCCATGGCCCAGACTATCGAACTGGCCCAGGTACGTGGCAGCACCTCTCTCTCGTCGCATCCTAAACATCCTCCAGACGGGCAAGCGAGATTACCTCAAGGGTCTCGAGAAAAAGTACCAAGATCGATGGCAAACCGAAAAGACTTTCCAGGTCAATGCTCCCAAGCCTGAGGAGATCGCTGGGCTCTCCAAGCAAGAGGTTATGGAGAAGTACCCCAAGTGGTTCGGCAACTTTCCCTACCCGTATATGAACGGCAGCCTGCATCTCGGACACGCCTTCACCATTTCCAAGATCGAGTTCGCCGCTGGTTACCAGCGTATGCTGGGCAAGAGGGTGTTGTTCCCGCATGGATTCCACGTCACGGGTATGCCTATCAAGGTGCGCCGTTTGCTTTGTCGTCCCGCCATCCCAAATGACGGTCGAATAGGCCTCGGCAGACAAAATCATCCGGGAGATTGAGCTCTTCGGCGCCGACTTTGAAAACTTCGATGAGGTGAATGCAAGGATAGAGGCCGAGAAGGAGGCAGAGGAAGAGAAGGAGGCGGCCGTGTCGCAGGACAAGAGCAAGGCGAAGAAGGGCAAACTCAACGCCAAATCGACCGGGTTGACTTACCAATTCCAAATCATGGAGTCCATCGGTGTCCCTCGCTCTGAAATCAAGAAGTTCGCGGATCCCATGCACTGGCTGAAGTACTTCCCTCCCATCGCTATCGACGACAACAACTCTTTCGGTGCACGTATCGACTGGCGGAGAAGCTTCCTGACCACTCCCGCCAATCCCTACTATGACTCATTCGTCCGCTGGCAAGTCAACAAGCTCTACCGCCTGGGCAAGATCAAGTTCGGCGAGCGTTACACCATTTACAGCCCCAAGGATGGCCAGCCTTGTATGGATCACGATCGTCAGGATGGTGAGGGAGTTGGACCGCAGGAATACATGGGTGCCAAGATGGAGGTTGTACAGTGGAGCCCTGAGGCAGAGGGCCTCATCAGCAACAAAGTCGGCAACCGCAAGGTCTTCCTAGTCGCTGCTACCCTCCGCCCGGAGACCATGTACGGCCAAACCAACTGCTTCGTCGGAACGGGCATCAAGTATGGCGTCTTCGCTGCGAACGACCAAGAGGCATACGTCGTTACCCTCCGCGCTGCTCGCAACATGGCCTTCCAGGGTATCATCACACCCCGCGGCAACATCGAAAAGCTCGCTGAACTTCCTGGCCCTGCTATCATCGGTACCAAGGTCAAGGCTCCCTTCTCCGTCAATCCTGAGGTCTACGTCTTGCCCATGGAGAATGTCTTGGCCACCAAGGGTACTGGTGTCGTTACTTCCGTTCCCTCCGACTCTCCCGACGATTACCAGACTCTCATGGATCTGCGCAAGAAGCCCGAGTTCTACAAGATCGATCCCTCTTGGGCAGCCATTGAACCCGTCCCCGTCATTGAGACTCCCACATACGGGAATATGACTGCCCCTGCCCTCGTCAAGAAGATGAAGATCCAGTCGCAGAAGGATACCAAGCAGCTCGCTGAGGCCAAGGAGATCGCATACAAGGAGGGTTTCTATAACGGAAAGATGCTTGTCGGCGAGTTCAAGGGAGAACCCGTTCAGGAGGCGAAGAACAAGGTCAGGGATGCTATGATCAAGGCTGGACTGGCTTTCCCGTACGCTGAACCTGAGGGTCTGGTTATTTCGCGGAGCGCGGATGAGTGCGTTGTTGCTCTCATGGATCAGTGGTATCTCAACTACGGCGAGCCAGAGTGGAAGAAGCAGACTGAAGGGTACGCTATTCAAATTACCATGCCCAGCCGGTAACGCGACTGACGATGGTGTTTCAGGTTGTTGGCGAAGATGGAAACCTATACCCCAGAGACCCGACATGCTTTCCAGAAGACCCTCGACTGGTTGAATCAGTGGGCTTGCGCTCGTACATACGGTCTGGGATCTAAGTTGCCCTGGGATCCTCACTTCTTGGTCGAGTCCCTGAGTGATTCCACCGTCTACATGAGCTACTACACCGTGGCCCAGCTCTTGCACGGTATGTACCCTTTCCTGCTGTGCGTGCGATGTAATTGTTCATGTCTTCTCAGAGGACAGTCTGGACGGAAGCAAGCCCGGTCCCCTGGGCGTGAAACCCGAACAGATGACTGATGAAATCTGGGAGTACATCTTCTGCAACGGCCCCTTCCCCGAGAACTCGCCCTTGTCCAAGGAGAAGGCCGACGCTCTCAGGCACGAGTACGAGTACTTCTACCCCTTCGACATCCGTTCCTCCGCCAAGGATCTTGTTCCCAACCACTTGACCTTTGCCCTCTACAACCACGCCGCCCTCTTCCCCGAGGACAAGTGGCCTCTGAGCATGCGTACCAACGGTCATTTGATGCTTAATGGCAGGAAGATGTCGAAGAGTACTGGCAACTCGTTGACTCTGAGGGAGGCTATTGAGAAGTTCGGTGCGGATGCGACCAGGTTGTCGTTGGCTGATGCGGGTGATGGTCTGGAGGATGCCAACTTCGAGGAGAAGACCGCTAACGCGAACATCTTGCGTGTTCACACTCTCTTGGAATGGTGTAAGGTGCGCCAATATCATCACATGTCTCACGCAGTTTGAAGTCTCACCCCTTCTGCCTGCAGGAAATGGTTGAGAACCAGTCAAAGCTCCGCACTGGGCCTAGGAACTTCCACGACGATGTGTTTGAAAACGAGATCAACGATCTAATCAACATTACGAAGAGCCACTACGAGGCGTATGTCAATCCTCATTCTGACACTACTGCATACCTTGCTGACATTCACTTCCAGCACCAACTACAAGGACGCCCTGAAGTACGGCTTTTACGAGCTCCAGAGTGCCCGTGACTGGTACCGTGAAGTCACCGCCGAGACTG
>JANDKE010001393.1:0-14728 GCA_027627275.1 Coprinellus aureogranulatus
TCCCCCAGCTTTGCGCGGCAAGCCGAGGACGCCTTGGTGGTTGAAGTGGGCCACGGACCCATGTCAGTGGCCGTCGTCGTCTTGTCTCGTCTGCTTCTAATAGCTGTCATTACAGACACCGCATTCCAGGTTGCCCTGGTCCCAGTAGTCCTCTACTTCAACTGGGAACTCGTCACTCCATACGTGGCACCAGATCTCAACACCCGCAACCCATTCGCTCCGTTCTTCCTTATTTCGGGACGTGTCGAGGACTCCAAGCCAGGAGACACGCGCTACGCCAAGTCATGGCTCGACCTGCCATTCCTTGCGTACTACGTTGTCGTGTTCTCCATGGTGCGACAGTTCCTGACTGTCAACGTATCCGTTCCCATTGCACGCTACTTTGGGCTCAGGAAGGAAGGCAAGATCGAGCGTTTCGGTGAACAGTTTTACGCGTTGGTGTACTTCTCCGTCTTTGGTGCCTGGGGCTACGTGAGTCTGCGTTCACCGTTCACCTATAGCCGCTCTAATCGGGGGTGCAGCGCGTTATGACCCAGTTGCCTACCTACTGGTATAACACGGATGCGCTCTGGCTAGGTGCGCCTTCGTTGTCTCTGATCCCCCAGAATGCTGAAGGTTATTTGATCCAGGCTACCCTCATTGGGGCATGCTTCCCGAGCTCAAAGCGTATTACTTGGTACAATTCTCATATTGGCTCCAACAATTCCTTGTCCTCGTCCTCGGTCTGGAAAAGCCCCGCAAGGACTACTTTGAACTGGTCTGCCACCACTTTGTCACTCTCTGGCTCGTTGGGTTTGTTCACTCGCTACCCGTCATCCCCGAGCGTTCGCTAACCCCGCGCCCACAGTTGGAGTTATCTGCTGAACCTCACCATTATCGGAAATGCCATTTATATGAGCATGGATATACCTGATGCATTCCTCGCCGTACGCAACTACCTCTTTCCTGCCACCCAAGCTAAAGCCCCTGTCAGATTTCGAAACTCCTGAACTACATTCAATGGAACCAGGCCAAGATGTACACCTATGTCACTTTTATCGGCGTCTGGACCTACTTCCGCCACTATCTCAACTTGAAAATCTTGTGGTCGGTATGGTTCGACTGCTATAGGCTTGTTCCGTGAGTCCTCTTTATTCATAGCGATCTGAAACTTTGTGACACCGATCATGCTTCCTTCAGGGAATGGACTAAGACCTGGGACTGGGACAAGGGGGTATACATGGTCTCTTGGCTGCCTCCTGTCGTCTTCGTCTCGATCTTCGCGCTTCAAATACTCAATCTCTTCTGGTATTGGCTCATGCTGAGGATCTTGGTTCGGTGAGCACCGACTCCAGCTGTCATACCAGTCCTTGTACCCTGACATACTTGATTGTAGGGCTGCTATCACTAAGGAAGCAGACGATGAGCGGTCTGAGGACGAAGATGATGGCGAAGACGAGCCTACTAACGAAAAGGATGACTGAGTTACTTGGACGATCTACCTCATATCTTTGAGGCTTGCTCCTGTATTGAGCGATTGGCCAGATACATATACCCTTGTTGTACCAAGGTCGATATCCCTCTAGATTGCCATCGCGCTGATTTACGACACACTATACTATTACAACAACTATCTGAGCAACGAGCACGTAATCCATATTCTCCTGGGCATTGCTTGCCTCTTGTGCGAATCCCTACACGCGACTTAGGAAATCGACATCTGTTCGACATCCTCGTCCACATCTGTCCTATACAGGCGACCGGTCTTGGGGTCGTAGCCTAAAACAGGGCCGACCGCTGCACCATCGTCGTCTGACTCGTAGTCTGAGTCATCTTCATTAGGCTTGACCTGGACGCGCAGAGAGGAACCTGTGGTCTGATTCGGCCAGCGTTCTTCTCTCTGCTTATCGACCTGACCGCCTTCCGCCATCTTGATCAGAGCTTGGAGGGTAAACTGTAGACAACTCAGCGGAAATGACAGACAGGGTAGATTACAAGGCGTACATGTGCATCGTTGCCAGCATTGTGAAGGAATGGCGTGTCAATTCCAAGGAGGCGGCACGCCTTTTCCAGGCCTGTCCTTCTCCCGCTGTCTTCTCCGAGGAGCGCGCCCATTTGGTCAGAGGTGTCGATGGCAATTAGGCCTGATTCTGGAGCCGTTTCCGGAATGAGATGTGTTAGATTTTCGAGTGGAATCCTGAGGACCTCTCGGAAATATCTATCGAACACCGTGAATACAACCTTTCGCCGAAAAATGAGATAGCACCCCTACTTAAGGTCTTGGTTATTGTCGTGCATGATGATGTACACAGGACCGCTGCGTTGAAGGTTCTCGAGAAGGAATTCGATCCGCTGCTTGAACTCCTTCCGCGTCAATGTGGTGCTTTCGCCGAACTGGTATTTCTGCGAAAGCCGGTGAGTCAGCCTGTCAGCTCAAGAGGAGAGAAGGGTAATACATAACGCCAATCAGGGACGTATTTAGAGTTGATATATCCCCTCGCCTCATGGACGATGAAGTGCTCTTCCTTTTCTACCCTCTCGCCATCCTTGAAAATGACAAGGCTGTATCCGAACTCGGTGAGAAGGGTGTGGTCCATCTCCCAAGCTTCAAAGTCAGCCGAAATCCACGCGCCCTTCTTTTCGGACCAGAGAGCTCTGATCTTCTCGAAGTTCGCCCTCTTGGACTCGAGGGTGGGGTTGAGGCCCTTGAGACGCTTGTTGTTTCTCTCAATGTCCTACCCAAACCCAAAGTTGAGTTTGACTGCAGTGCATGGGTGCCTCGATACACGGTACCTTAACAGCCCTCCGCAGGGCACCACCATTCTCGTAGTTGATCGGGGTAATAGTGCGCAGTTCCGATTTCAGCAGCAGGCAGTCAGAGTAGGGGAGAGGGATGGTGTGAGGCGTCATCCCCATCGCGTGTAACCAGTACCTGATGTAGTCGACCTGCTTGGACGAGAACAGCAATCGCGCTTCACCAGTCTCCGAAGGTGTTCCTGGAAAGGGTAGGATGCGGGATGCGGGTACCCTGGATGAGCGCCGAAAGGGTGATTCTGGTACCCTGAAGTGGCGTAACCGGGATTGGGGCCGTAAAGGGGGTACGTGACGCCAGGTTGGTCAGTGAAAGCAGGGACCTGCTGCGTTTGCGACTGATAGGCGTTGACAGAGGTGGTAACATTCGTGCCGACTTGAGGTGGCGCATTGGCNTNGAANCCNGGAGCGTTATNGGAGGCTTGGGGCGANTGTGCNTTNAAGGGNNTACCCGTNTNNGCTTGAGGCGTATTGGCGTTNACNAGTTGGGCACCCTGCCGGTNAGTGATAAGGATGAAGGTCTAATCTATCGCCNNGCTGACGTACCTGGCCTTNCATAGAAGGCTGCCCCTCCATCTCCCGCANTAAGTCGATGTAATCGAGGAAACGTCCTATTATTCAGATGCGTCAGGNTCNGTCTAGCNCTGCAGGAGGTGTCAAACTTACGTATGTCTTTACTGTCCTTCACCTCTTCCANGATAAGGCGAACTAAGCGTCCTGCGACGGAATTCAGGGGTGNCTCCTTCTCGGTTTTAGCCTGAACTCATCACTCACCAAGACTGACGAGCTCATTCGCTCGGTTACTGGGAATGACGACCTTGCTTCCTTTCATCGGTTGATGATGGGTAGAATTAGTCCCAAACTCGTTCATTCCCCCCGTGAATGTTACCCCNTTCTGTATACACATCTGGGCGATGTTGGTGAAGGCTTCCGTNCGATTCAATGCCATTGCAGAGGCGAGGGGGGCAAAAATGGGGAGCACTGGTTATGAGGGATAATCGGTGAAAGCGGGGTAGGGATTGTTGACTTTANCAATCTACTTCTTCTGTGCTTCTATTTATACGGGCTTGCATCTCTCATTTCTCGCAGGGTATGGGATGAATAACACTAAAGAACAATGCCAGTGTGCATCACCAGGGATAGCTGCTGTACAAGGCGGTGAGTGTCATCGGTGGACCCACGACAGTGAAGNNATNAGCGCCTATAGGTTATTCATTGTCCACTTTGTTCATCNACTATGCTTCCGCCGNCAAGCAGCAGGTTGCTAGCANCCAGCAACAAAAGGGTAACACCCTGTCGAAGTGGCGCGAACAGATTGTGGGTCCCAGTGTGGGCGTTTATTAAACTCTCAGGTTCCCGGTGACCATGAAACCCACATTTGCGCGTNTCCGGGATATGTCTTGTNCCTTCAGATTCGAGNTATTGTTCTACNNATCTGTCAAAGCATTGNCAGGTCAGTTCATCCNTTCGAGTCANGACGACGGCCATTTGGGATCGTCACGGGCCTCCTCCAAACGCACGCTAACCCAGAATCGTGCGTGANGGGGAAGGATAGTCCAGCTCGTCTCCGCTCGACGTGATATCTATCTCCCTGGCGTAAGCCGTGTGTCGCAGGAGATNCCGCGANCTCAAGAACAGGCACCTAATACGNTCGACCTTCTCTGTCTTACCGCCAGGCGTCCGCACCGACGGATTGCCACCAGAATAGCCAACTCGACAGGAGCATGNAATTATNTTCCTCGATGCNCATTCAGACCTTCACCATTAAGATTGTACCGTAACCCATGNTCACCTCGCTTNATCCAAAGNTCTGAAGAGACCGCCTCAACTTGCGCCTCAAGGCTNATTTTGGNGATTNTANGTGACGATAAAACACATGTTATNTAAANGCTGGTCATAGACCATCTCTCCGGGAAACGGTACTAATGTATGTAATCGTGACAGGAAGGGGANGTAGGGAAGGAAGTTGAGTCCGTCCGCGTGATCTACGTCTGAGGGTTATACGTGAAGGTAGGTNGTCAAATGCGTGCCAGTGTGAGCTTGAGTTGTTTCTCCAGGTGTACTGCAGGATAAATATGTTGTCAACTGATTTGCGCTTCAAGTTTCCATCAACGAACAAGGGACCTACAGATCTGAGGAGACAATCCTAGAGTTTGTTGCTGGAGTTCCCTGAGCAAAGCTGGGATAGGTGGTTAGCCTCCCATGATTGCCTNANTCTCGTTAGTCGAACCGGGGCCACTCACTCTCAATTCGAGAATCATGGTCCATCCCGTGAAGAGCTGTCCTCTCCCAATCGTCTGTTATCGGGCATTCAGTAACATACAGCCCTCGAAATGCATCCTGACTCACCATCGATCTCATGTTGGGGCTTTCCAGGGCCGAAAATGACCTCGCTGTTCATCACGGGGTTGGCGACCACCGACCCTGGATCGTATTTGTGCGAATCCAACCTGACTCCCTCTCCATTCGTGGGTGGGCTTTGGGTCACTTCTCCATTGCAAGTGGGACCGGTCTGACTCGGGGATGGTGTGGCTNAAGACATGATGTTCGAGAGAAAATAGTGGGTNGGTTATGCTGAGTCGACGCGCAATGGNTTTCGNCGGAATCAAAGCAAGNCGTAGNCAGGNGGNGAATGGGGAGANGAAAGGCTCTGGGTTTNGCTTTTAACAGTCGACCACACTTCTTTTGCGACGTTGTNNCTTTGTATTCTGAGATGTGGGCNTAAGTGGCAATGTGCACAGCACAGTTCATGGCAGCGGGACCCACATCATTGACATTGACAAGTCGCACTGAGTATTGAGACGGAGAACAATTGGATGGTTGAAGCANAACTTTCCGACAAGGCGAAACCGAAGNNATCACAAAGGGGCATTTCGGACATGACAACCATGGACATGTTGTTTCCAGGGTAAAGTCCAGACATGAGGACNNCTGAAAGCCTGAGCGCGAAGANCCAACAATCTTGTCTCGCTCTCATCCTTTTCTATGGCATCCGACAACGCCCTCACCTTTCTGACGAACTCANCCAGCCTTATAGCTGATACTGGGAGGTTGAGNAAAGTTCATCTTCAGGCCTCAGATTACTCTGAAGGCTGTACGCATAACATTACCCTGGATCTCGCAACANCGAGCGCCTCATGTACGTTCAAAGGATACGTCTACTNTCCTGCAGAGTCAGCACTCACACTAGATTGCTGTCAGATATTCGCAGCGTGAACGCCTTCCCTGACACTGCCGGAGACAGCCCAGGCGCAGATGCATCTCTTGAAGCCAAGACCGACGATGCCAGGGTCGCATCAGCCAATCCGGCTGTGTTCAGCGAATTCGAATTCGAAGACCCTGTAGATATAACCAGTCAGTATGGGTGAAGAAGTGCAGCTTCTCTACTTACGCCGTGCCAATAGTAACCCCAGATCGCAATATACGTCTGACAACGAGGCCAGAAGCAGCCGCATCACAGCACACTGCACCAGCTCGGCCTGAGGAAGACGGCTACGAAGCAGCCTCTATCATTCCTAGCACTCTCGAGACCATATCCGAGGCAGTAGAAGAGCGATTGAAGGAAGCAATAGCGCACTTCATGAATTGTGCCCACCACGCTCTGGATCCATCCTCCTGAAATCCCGTCAAGTCGCAGGTTACGACCGGTGGAGGATGTGGTGATGGAGAAACCTCATTACGGTATCCCATTATAATCAATACATGGGCATGTCTGCACTGGCTGCAGCGGAGAAACAGAAGAAAGTACGCACCTCAAGATATAGAATGATTATTGATACAACAGGTGCCCCGTAAAGCTCTGCGGTATCGATAGAGGGGATGAAATTCGGTTGTTCAGTTTGCTTTGTTCAATGCGGCTTGTTGAGAGAGCCACGCTGAGTCCCAGGGCCGTTGGAGCCAGTTGCCACTGACATGAGTGCGACGACCTCTCTCACATACTCTACATAAGGCACCCATCATATGGGGACATTCAGGTGTGATGAGCAGGGAGTGTTCGGTTTGTGTGTGAGAAGTCGATTCATGAGATCTGGAATTGCCAAATCGCCCCACGCATCTGTGGCTATGTCCGTGTGGGTCCCTGTTGGTGGGCACCAGTGTGGGCGCTCTCATTCAGTTCAGGGGCGAACTTGGTTTATTTCCTACAAAAAGGCTGTTAGAACGACAGAAATAACCGCCTCTGCTTCATTAACCAAGACAATAACTGCCTACAACGCACTGTTAAGTTTCAGGCGCTTCGCGACATGTTGTCATGCTGCTTATCTACCTTCTCTCGGTGACCCTCTGAGCAAGTCCATTCGAACCTTCGTGGGCAGACCGGAGGCGATACATTTGTATTGTGTGCTTAGCTGGAAATTGACATCCGCCCGTGCTTGTTATATCCATGCTCCCTTTTGCCGTCACTCACTGACTACGACATTCACCATACCTTTCCTTCCCTTCTTACACGATAGCGACAATGGCCTTCGAATCGAATCTCGACGCCCTGAAATCCGTTGTCAAAGCACCCGGAGAGATTAATCCGATACTCATGGCGAATGAACATCATTCAGGCTCCCAATCCAACACCAATTTCAAAGCGGAAGCGGGATCCAGAGTCGGTAAGCACTTGCCACGAGCGATTGGAACTCTAGCCAACTCCCTGGCTTGCAGACTACACCCAGATCAACAGTCCTGCTTCCGGAGCGGCAAGCCCACCATCTCTCAATGTTCAAAATAATTTCAACATCTTCTACGCTAATTTTCAAGGTATGGGCACCCTTAGATAACATGGTGGCACGATAATCACAGCTTTACTCAAGGGCCAATGACGCCGGAACAGCTCTCGTCCCTGAAAGCATCGAGCCAGGCTACACCCGCATCTAGTCATCCCATCCACGCATCTGGAAAATCGATCTCTGTTGCGCCCCTGACGGGAACCGGCGACGAGGACGCTTCGCGTATGGCAGAAACAACGCCGGATGATGACAACGATGACGGCGATGTCCCGCAGGGTCTCGAACAGGTCTCAAAAAGAGTTGAGGACGAGCTCAAGCAGGCCATCATGAACTTCATGAGCAAAGGCCATGCCGCCCTTGCTCCACCTACGACTTCTACGGAAACATAGCACCAATCGCACATCCGTCCCGGTGTTTCCTACAACCGCTGTGGACATAATATCCCTTGTCCCTCTCTCCACCTTTCATGAGCGAGTTGACGGTACACCGGTTGGGGTGGAATGTCGAACGATGGAATGCTCTCTCGATATCATGGCATGCGCATTTCTCTATAATAGTCAATCGGATATCGACTTGGATGTCATGAGAACTCGACGCTTACAGATTCCTCATCAAGACGCGATAAATTTTCTTCCTTCCGCGCAAAGCGAACGAATTCCTCAAAACTCTTTGAAGACTCTTGGACCATTGCGGTAAAGGCGCCGAACGCGGCCGCACCTCCAAGAAATTGGTGCTTCAAGCTTGTTTGCCCTCAACTTGCCGATAGGTAGAGTCGGGTAGTAGCTGCTCCATAGATATGCCTGCTCAGGATACCTCCGCAGGGGAAGATGGCCGGTGGGAGGATAGGCGATGTGACAAGTGGTCGCATAAATAAGGATTCGTCTACCGAGTCAAGTACATCCACTGCCCTCGCAAAGCCTGCCTACCTCCAGGAGTTCTAGAGCTAGCCCACCCACCCTAATTTCGCGTTGTAAAGGCCAGTAGCGGATATGGCACAGCGCCTGGCGACCTGGCCTGAACCCGAGGGAGGTGGGCAAGAGTAGTGGGTAACCAAGAACTTTGACGAGTGCGCCTAGATGAGCATTTGTAGCATAGCAGAGAACCCAGGAAGTAGCGCCAGCATGTATTTCTTGGTCTCTCAGGCCAGCGGTACGGATTCAGGGGTCGATATGGTGGCTGAGGAGCAGAGCAGGTCGACGTGTCCAAGCAACCCACTTGATTGTGCCATATTTATTCATTTTGGTCAGCGGCCATCAAGCCCAATGCTTCGGCGATCAATGTTCAACTGCCGACGGCCCGACGCAGCCCCTTTCGCTGACCTTGACATTCTACCACCGTCCTTTCCTTGCGCTCCCTCGGAATTAGGCGAATGCGATTCTCTCGTACCAATTGCCCCTAGCTCTCTCGCTTCTCAAAGCTCAGCTGGAATTCGCGGAGCAAAACTTCAGGGCACGATCGACGACTCAGAGTTACTGCGGGCGCGGGAGATCATTGAAGTTGACACTGCGTGGGCGGACAACGAGGACGTGAAAGGGAGAAGGGAAAAGAGACCAAGTAATAATCGATGCAAAGAGGCGCAGGCAATGCGATGTGCGCAAACAGCGCTGTGAATTCGTCCGCCGGGAACTCTCCGACATAAGCCAGCCTCATGAGGATTACGGAATGAGTGAAGCGTAGAACGACTCGCCCGAGGACCACGAGGTCGTGGTGAGTTTGGTTAGTGAGAT
Source organism: Coprinellus aureogranulatus (assembly GCA_027627275.1). Classification (NCBI taxonomy): domain Eukaryota; kingdom Fungi; phylum Basidiomycota; class Agaricomycetes; order Agaricales; family Psathyrellaceae; genus Coprinellus; species Coprinellus aureogranulatus. The sequence continues at coordinate 9,233 of JANDKE010001393.1, forward strand.
GACAACTGACGACGAGTCTAGTCCGATATCGGAGGTGCGCGTTCCTCTGACGAACCTCCGCTCCTTTGCACCCATGATACCGGACAGTCTGACACTGTCTAGCGCTGCCCAGCTTTATCATTTGGCGTACTATCCCCGGCTCGTCTGGTTGTACCCCTTCCTATGGATCACAATGTGGGCCTCGAAAGTTTACTACGGCATGACGATGACAACAAGCCGACCATTGTCGTTCTCAGCCTGTCCTCCAGCACCAGTCTCCGGAATGCCCATGGACTTCCGAAGGGTAATGTGACTTGATTTAGTCACTCGAGTTCCATGAAAGGGGAGTCGTGCGCCGCCGGTATCATGGCCAAGGCACCTTCACCCCTCAGGCGATTATATTTCCTCGAACGAATCGACACCCCAAGCCGCGGATGTGAGCGTTTCTCTCCACTGGCAACACGGCATTTGTCAGGAAAATCTGGTTCTTTTTACATGCTCGCGTATATCGCGAGCGCCGGTCCCCAGTGGGAAATTGCCAACCTTACGATGGACTTGAAGCATGGCGAAAAACTCTGACATGACGAGCAAAACTCGAAGTATAAAGGTCCTGCAGCTCCGAGCTGGAAAGGCAACAAACAGCCCCACTTCTATTCGATGCTTCCCACGTTAGGTGGTAAGTGATATGCAAATGGTAGTGGCTGGGGGTACTCATTCCTGGAGGGAAGTAGCAGATAGAGAGGGAGACGGTAAGAATGAAGGGACCTTTGAGCGGAAGCCTTCCTTGAGCCTTCACTCTTTATAGGGGCAAAGTCATGATCTGGAGGAAGGTGTCGCCTTATAGCACGTACCGAGAGGGTACCATAGTTTTGGGTAACTTGAGGGCGTAAAGTTGGGGCTGGAAAACGAGATAAAGTAAACGGTACATGGTCCGGGACGTGGTAATCATGGAAGGCTGAGTGTTGAAGCAACAACATCACCCAGCGCCTACCGATCTACACCAAGTTAGTGATATCAGCCAAAAGACCCCGAAGATTCCTTCGCTTGTATAGATCCCTAACGAAACGGAAGGCAGTGAGAAACATTCTATCCCGTGTAGGATCGGGTGTACTGACTTTATTTGGTCATATACCAGCTGGTATGAGCGTTGTGTGACTGCCATGGCTCTGCCAGGCGGGTAGAAAGTGACAGCATGCCCGTTCCAGATGTCGGTTCCTTCTCCCGCACTTTGAGCAACATCGAGCACTCTTCTGTAGGAACCTTCAAAGTCGTAGCCGAAGAACATCACGCCCATGACCCCGCCAAGCCAGAATTTGTAGCACACGGAGATGAGGTTGAATAGAACATTCGACCGGTAGCTCAGGAGGACATCGACAAGGACTTGAGCAAGGCTTATGGCCCGGAATCTCTCCCCGGTCAAGATACAGAAGATCACAGCATATGGAGCGACGGGCGCTTCGCTACCGAGATCGAGATCCGAAGACTTCATCCAAATGAAGAAAGCCCGCATTTGAGATCTGAACTCGATGTCGACCGTCGTGCAATATTCAGTAATATAAAAGGAGCTATCTGGCTGCGGGACGTATTTATCGTGAGTGCAGGATACAGTAGAAGAGTCAGAGAAAGGCTTCCCACCGCGATATAGGTAGAAAGTTGGGCTACGATCGCTTCAACCGTATCCGAAGGCATGAATTGTGAGGCGTTAGTGATCCGCACGATGGCTTGTTGCGTCTCTATAGTGCCTTCCTGGTGTAAGGGTCGAAAGCTACTGCCGGGAAAGGCGTGGAGGCGATGCATGAGGGCAGGGCCGTCTTCTAATGGGCGGCGAGGCCTGTCGTAATCCATGGGCAGTCAATAGGATGACCTGATTCCTACGTCAGTAGAGCTTATTGCGTCCTGATGCTGAGGGACTTCACTCTGAGACTAACTTGAGGCACCAGAGCGACGATGGGATATGTGCTTACCTGTGCAGGCATGGCTGGCTTATGTACAGGTGTTTAAGACGAGATCTCCTACAAGTTCCCTGGGTAAGAAGGATGCCACAGATTTTCGAATTCAATCCTCCATACCTAACAAGATCTTACAGATCGGCTACAGGTAGAATGGCCATACGTAGTACCACACATTGCGCTCCTGCATCACCGCCCGATACCGGAGACTCATGTCCGAGTCGCTCAGCTCGTGCGCCCATGTCAACTCCCAATCGAAATCCTCCGATTCGTTACTTACATATATTGAGTTGAGCTCCGTCTGTGCGATACGGTGGTATGGGTCCGAATCGCCACCTGCATCGCGGATTCAATAGCACAGCGAGATACGACAGAACGCTTTGGGCCTTACCTCCGAAGTCAATGCACCAAGTGTGCTCGTCATCTATAAATCTCTTCCCCACTACTAGAAAAGGATGCCTCTCTCGAGTATCGATGGAAAAGCCTCTCTTGCTGTACTTGTCTATCCAAGCTGGTTTCCATTCGTCTCCCATGGGCGTGGTCTTCGATACGTAAAAGATCCGCTTCTCGAATGTTGCGAAAGGGAAAAGCGATACCGCTTGTTTATGGGTAATGAAATTCATCACACCGGCTAGGAAACGATATCTTCGTAAGCTGACTGCTGACCATTCTGTGTACGAGGTTGTAGGGCTTACTGGAGTGGAAACGCAGGACAATCTGTTCGATAGGCGGGCGATTGACGATAATGACTTGCACCTTCTTCGCGTCCATGAATCCTTTCTTAGGGACCCAACGGGCTTTTTCAAAGTCCAAGACACCTACTATTCCTACATCACCTCCTCCCGTCCTAAAATTCTGGGAAGAGGTGATTGAGAACACTTCGGTAATGGCGGGGTACGAGTCTCCGCTGAAGGGCCAACACCTGAGTCTCTTCACGTACCCCTGCGAGGTAAGGAACATCATGAGCGGTAAGGCCCCGCCAACCCGAGTGAAGATATCGAGATCTGACCCAGGCAACTGCGGCTGGCGGTCGAAGTATTGAATGGCTTGAGACCCAGTTACGACAGCGCCTGTCTCCGCCAACACGCGCCTGAACTCCTGAGGGCGACGGAACCAGAAAGAGAAGAACTTGTCGATATTCCAGACTTCTTGAGAATAGGATTCAACGGCTGCCCGCATCAAGGAAGACGTCCTTCCCAATCTAATGAGATCTCGGACCGGGAGATAAGCAAAAATAGACTGTTCTGGGCGCCCTTGAAGCCGACGGCAAACTTTTCCAACACAGAAAGGTGGTGGGACTTTGAAAACGAAGAAACTTCCGAAGCCATTTCAGCTAGCCAAAGTGAGGGATGGACGTGAATGTTGAAAGTGGTGTCACGGCAACCCGGTATTTATGCAGCAGAGTGCAATCTCAGTTTGTATCGGAGCTATATCGGAGTTCGGGAAGAGATCGAGATCGGCAGGCGGTCATGATCACCCACTGATTACCAGTGTGTGCTACGCGGACCCTCACTCTGTATACCCTCTCGGCGAACCTCCTACACCTTGGACAGAACTATTTGATGTCAGAGAACTGCTAGGACGGCATGATCAGGTTCATACCCATGATTTTCCTGATGCGACTATAAATTGGAGCTGAATGAACTCCCTGCAACTCAACCGTCTCCCCGAACAAATTCCCCTTCGACATGTCAGCTCATTCATCAGACATCGAGCAATGGGCTCGCGTGCGGTATGCGAAGACCGAAGTTCCACTCCTACAGCTAGTGGAGGACCTGAAGAAGGATCCCAAGAGATACGCTCTTCAGCGGCGCACGAACGTATTCCCTGAGAATTATGTGGTCAGTTAAGCCAGAGGCTTGCGTTGTTTTCCCTCGCTGAATTCAAGTAGCTCTGGGACACCAAACAGGACCATGTAATTACCGTTACACACGCATTTCTTGTGAAGTCAACATCGAACTTGGACACCGGGAATTTCGTACCGCCGAAGGAGAAAGTCCCCCCTGGGGTGAGCGACAAAGCAAGGTGAGATATGCGTTCTAAGCAGTGCCGTGCCGCATAGTCTAACTATCTTTCCTAGGAAATCGGAGCCGCATCGAGGTGCACAGGTGTCTGTTACCTTCGACCTGACACCTGACAGACAATTCGTCAAGCATTTAAGTGCAAGTAGACCGTCATCATCTCCAATCTGTATATGTCTGAGAAATACGGGTCCAGGTCATAGAAGAGTGGATGATGAAGCAATCTATCATCAACACCGAGACTATGGACAGGGCAACCTGGATGACTACGGCGTGGGTAGGGGAGAGCAACCAGTACACCGTGACTTCCGCCATATTCCACAAGCATACGCCCTTCAACCACACCGCGACGGACCACGCGGACGTGAAAGTCGAGGTACCAACTTTGAAGTACGAGGTGCACCCCTGGATCAAGAAGGTCACAGCTCCTTTGAACAACGATTGGATCCCGAATCCGCAGAGGGTCCTGTTTTACGAGCGACTGGACAAAAAACAAGTCGCCCTGTCGAAGACGGACATACCGCGCCTCCGCTCGACAGACCTTGTGAAAATGGTCTTCAAGATTGCAGCGACTGTTTCCACAGGGCAGTGGAGTATGTCTCTGTCACCTATCCAGATCATAAGGGTAGCCCGCCTTCTCGGTGAACTGTCTGGCGCATCAGACTATTCACAAGACAGCCACCTCGACTTACCGGAAGAGGGTGATGTATTGGAAGACCTGCTCGGTAAGTGGTTATGACTAATGGCCAGAATGAACGCCTAACGAACGATCAGGCACCGATAATGAGGAATCCGATGACAGTACAAGGACGAAAGGTAAAGGTCGGGAGGTCCCATTTGATGACTCTGAGCCGGAGTTCGATGGGAATTCTCCTCCATGGGGATCACTCACGCCAGAGTCGGACGACCAAGAACTGGTGGAAGACCACGATGCAGTCTCTACTACTAGCCAACTGACTGTTATACTGGACGATACTCCGAAACCAAGAGGAGAGAAGGCGAACAAACGCGACAGGGGCAAGAACGATGTTGTGGATGAGCCAGAGCGGAAGAAGAGGATGGTGAAGCCTAGGAATGCGAAATGAGTCCCGTCGATACCTGCATGATGTAGTACCCCGTGCAGGACCCCAATACACTGCTTCTCTCCTGTATATATCTTGTGTGCGGAGTGCAGCGAAAAGGTATGGCTTAATGCAGTTAACCCTCGCTCCTCGAGGCAAATAGTAGGAACTCGATTGGAGCCGCTTCCTCGCCACCTCCGACAACGAGCAGTTCAACTCCGACACGGAGGTCTTCGACCGCTCCGTCCTCATCAAGAACATGCTCGAGGGCATGTTTTTATTTTCTTCATAGATTGGCTCCTGCATTGACCGGCGGTCCCTCTTCCTAACGCCTCTTCGAGCGTATTGAAGAAGGTACACCTCCTGGCGTGTGCGATATGCGCTTCCGACTTTGCGCAGGTTCTCAAGTACTGCGAGCATCACCGTGGCGAGCCTCTGCCCTCCCCGGAGGTTAATCAGAACAAGGACCCGACAATAAGCAGTTCA